>JAMXBD010002554.1:0-184529 GCA_024138025.1 Combretum micranthum
TCACAAAATGGTTATTGTAAAACTAAGAGAATATCCAATTTCTTCCAATAAATCTTAAGCTAAAGAAGTTCACAAAGTCCCTTAGTCATGCTTCTGGATTCTATCTCTGCACTAAGCAATGCAACTCTTTTGTTTCTTACTTCTCCAAGTGACTAATTCCACCCACGAAAGTGAGATAGCCTGATGTAGATCTTCTAGCCTAATCTACATTTGTATGGCCACAACATTTAAATGTCATTTTCTAAACATAGGTTCCTTTCTTGGAGATGACTTCAAGTATCTAATAACTCAAAGACAACATCAGTGATCTTTGCTTTAGATTATATGGACTCATTAAGCTTATGGCATAGGCAATATTCGGCCTAGTGTGAGACAAATAAGTCATTTTCCTACAACAAAGCTATTGGTATCTTTCTTTATTTGTAGATGTGTTGGTTTGGGTGATCTCCTAATCCATGATTTTGAATCATTGGCATGTTACAGGCTTAGAATCAAGCATTCCTATTTTTGCTAGATAATCAAGGATATATTTCCTTTATGATAAACAAATACCTTGATTTGATCTTGTAAAGACCTTACATGTATTTTCTAAAATAGTCACACGCCAAGTGCCCAACCACGCATAATATATAAAGATATTATACGTAAGGTTGTCCATAAAGAAATGAGTTTATGGAATTCCTTGATCAACTTTCTCTGATGCAAAATTTTACAAAAAAACTACTCCACTGAGAGTAGATATCTTTATATAAGTACATATGATAGTACCAACATACATGATACTACAAATATTACAACCAAGCTTGAATTCTCAACTATCCAAGGAAAGAAATTTAAGTGCCTTAGATTTACAAAACATAAGCATTTAAGTAAGCTTTAATCTATGTAATTACATCCTAAAAGCAAAGTCTTTCTTTTCCTTTCCTAAGAAAACAACATTGTAAAGTCAGGGAGTCCTAGTCATCCCACTCATCAGAAAGGCCTTTCAATCCGTACCATAGCCCATATCATCATAATTCATGTCATCTGTGAGAGAAAAAGTGAGCCAAAGGCCCAGCACATAGTAACACAAGCAAACAAAGTGGCACACCAATCCTTACTAATGCAATGCAAGAAGCAAGAAAATTAATTATCTCTGCTTAAATAAAAGCAACTCAACGCTAAAGTATTCAAACTTCAATTTCAACCTTTAGGATTAGGGGTCTTGAATAACAGTAGCTGATCAGTGAGGTTGATATAAGTAACCCAAATACTTATATCTCCAACATAACTTTACAAATAATAATCTCATATAAGAATCACAATCCTTACTCAACTTTACTTAAATTATTCTATAATATCACCTAGTTTACATCCCCGTAAACGTAAAACTTCATATTATTCCTTTTAAGAATAAGCAAATGTTACCGCGATACCGTTCCTCTTATCAATTTCCCATTGAGCCACTTAATGAAAGTCGTTGTATCATGACAAGGATGGCTTAATGCCTAATCTATCATGTTAACACATTAACATGGTTGTTATCCTTGGATTGGATTCAATAGTGTTGGGAATTTAAGATCCAAATTGAATCGTGCAGCGGAAAATCGTTTTTTTTTTTTTTAAATTCCCAATCGGATCCAAGCGTTCCAATTAAATCAGAAAGAAAAGGGAATCGTGTACCTTTTTTTTTGATGATGGGATCAAGGAGATGCAGATTACACTAACTCCCTCTACCGGTATCCACGCGAATGAATTGGATCTTCGTGTGTGCTAGCACGTCGAAATTTCGACCTTTGGGAATCCTCACACTCTCTTTCTAGGTTACGAATTTTCTTTCTCAATGACGGCCAGCGTCAGATGATCAAAATTAACCTAGAAAGAGAATATATATAGAAGGGTTATGTCCTTCAATTACCCTATATATAAGGGTTATGTCTTTTCAAATTACCCTGATATATTAAGGGTTATGTCTTTTCAAATTACCCTGAACAAATTAGGGTTTATGTAGAAAGACATATATATCCTTATTATTTAATTTATTTATTTGTTAATTTTAATCTAATTAAAATCGACAAATAAATAATTAATCAATTCCCAATACGATTATCGAAGATCCATCTTATTCATTCTTTATGTGTGACCCTGTAGGTTCACATAAAATTGGTAGTAGCTCTTAAACATTTTTAGGACTACAAGACATAATTGGTCTCTAGCAAGACATTATGTCTACCCAATTTTAGTGAAGATCGATGATCCGACTTTACCTACTAACAGTTAGTCATTCAGTCCTTTTGTTACACGATATCTTATAATCAAACATAAGGTGTGGATCAAAACACTCTTATATTGTCTAATTACTTATTTCTTGAATCTAGAGTTTGACTGACTTAAACAAATGATATTGATAACTCTTTATCAATTCATTCGAGCATGGCCATGCATTTCTCAGTCTTACTCATCAAGGGCCTGATAGATATCTCTCTCAAATTAATGAGATGAACAAATCCCTTCACTAACACTCACATTCCTCTATATAACATATTGCATGCCCAAGTTTATTCTTGCAATCATCCGATTAAAGATGATGAAGAGATGAATCAAAACATGAAAACTGCTATATAGGAATCCATGGTGCCATTAGGTCAAAGGACTAAAACAACATTGTAAAAAGAATACTTATTGCATTGATCCATACAGTATTCTTATAGTTGGTCAATCCAATACAATACACTCCTGTTTGTATCTATGTGCTGAATTGATATCCCATATCCATGATCAGTAAAACTTGATCATCATACAGCAATCATACTAGTCTTAATTCATTATCATTCCACATAATGAGTGACTAGGGATAATTTAGAATAAAGTTATAATTCAGCTTATGGTTCTACTATTAAAGTCACATACTTTAACGACATAAGGTATAACTAAATATTCAAGGAATAACATTACCAAAGTAAATAGGCCAAAAATAACTTTGATAATTAAAATGACTTGATAACAAACATACAAATGATAAAGAATCCATATGGCCTAGGGCACATCACTAGCAATCTCCCACTTGCACTAGGCCTGGCTAACAACAGATTTGATGCCTAACGCACAAGTATGACCATCATGCTTAGACTGGGAAAGAGGCTTAGTCAATGGATCAGCAACATTGTCATCTGTGTGTACTCTGCATATCTTGACATCTCCTCTATCGACGATCTCTCGAATGAGATGGTATCGTCTGAGTATGTGTTTGGATCGCTGATGTGATCTTGGTTCCTTAGCCTGTGCAATGGCTCCATTGTTGTCACAATAGAGGGCTACAGGATCTGCAATACTAGGAACAACTCCCAAAGAAGTAATGAACTTCTTGATCCAAACTGCTTCCTTAGCTGCATCTGATGCTGCTATATACTCAGCTTCTGTTGTAGAATCTGCGACTGTGTCCTGTTTGGAACTTTTCCAGCTTACAGCACCTCCATTCAAACAAAACACATAACCAGATTGCGATCTGTAATCATCTAAATCGGACTGAAAACTGGCATCCGTGTAACCATTAACAACCAGATCGCCTTCTTGTCCTCCATATGTCAAAACTACATCCTTAGTCCTTCGTAAGTACTTTAGAATGTTTTTGACTGCTATCCAGTGACTCTCACCTGGATCTGATTGATATCTACTAGTGATGCTTAATGCATAAGCGACATCTGGTCGAGTGCATAACATGGCATACATGATGGAACCAATAGCCGAGGCATATGGAATCCTACTCATGCGTTCCCGCTCTTCCTTAGAAGCAGGACATTGAGTCTTACTCAATTTGATTCCATGTGACATTGGTAGGAATCCTCTTTTGGAGTTTTCCATACTAAACCTTTTAAGTACTTTGTCAATGTATGCACTTTGACTCAGGTTAATGATCTTTCTAGATCTATCTCTATAGATCTTGATGCCTAGAATATAGGCAGCTTCACCTAAGTCCTTCATTGAGAAACAATTTCCTAACCATGTTTTTACGGTCTGTAATGTAGGAATATCGTTTCCAATGAGTAATATGTCGTCTACATAAAGCACCAAGAAAACTATTGCGCTCCCACTAACTTTCTTGTAAACACAAGGTTCATCTTCATTCTTGATGAAATCAAACTGTTTGATTGCTTCATCAAAACGAAGATTCCAACTCCGAGATGCTTGCTTCAATCCATAAATGGACCTTTGAAGCTTGCAAACTTTATGTGAATTTCCTGGAATGTCAAAACCTTCAGGTTGTGTCATGTACACATCCTCGAGAAGGCTTCCATTCAAAAAGCTGTTTTGACATCCATTTGCCATATTTCGTAGTCATAATACGCAGCTATAGCAAGGAGAATTCTAATAGATTTAAGCATGACTACAGGTGAAAAGGTTTCATCATAGTCTATACCATGAGTTTGTTTAAAACCTTTTGCGACTAGTCGAGCTTTATATGTATGTACTTTACCATCCATGTCAGTTTTCTTTTTGAAAACCCATTTACACCCAATGGTTTTGACACCATCAGGTGGATCAATCAAAGTCCAAACTTGATTATCATACATGGATTGCATTTCCGTTTTCATGGCTGCTAACCATTTCTCAGAGTCAGGGCCCTTTATCGCTTCCTGGTATGACATGGGCTCACTTTGATCTATGAGTATCACATCACGATCGTCAGTGACTAGAAATCCATATCTCAAAGGCTCATGACGAATCCTACCAGATCTGCGCGGGCCTTCAGCTAGTGGTGCAGGCTCAACAACATTTTGTGAGTCTGATTGAATATCCATCAAAGGTGTTATGTCTGTTTGTGGTTCTCGAACTTCTTCGAGTTGTACTTTACTCCCACTAGTTCCTTTAGAGACAAATTCTCTTTCTAGGAAGTGACCGTTACGAGCAACAAACACTTTGTTCTCAGATCGGTTGTAGAAGTAGTATCCTTTTGTTTCTTTTGGGTATCCCACAAACAAACATTTATCAGATTTGGGTGCCAATTTGTCAGACAATTGACGTTTGACATAAGCATCACAGCCCCATATCTTTAGAAAAGACAAGCTAGGACGTTTTCCAGTCCATAATTCATATGGTGTCTTTTCAACTGATTTTGATGGAACTCTATTTAATATGAACGCAGCAGTTTCAAGGGCATATCCCCAAAAGGATATTGGAAGATCTGTCTGACTCATCATCGATCTAACCATATCTAATAAGGTACGATTCCTCCTTTCAGAAACGCCATTCCATTGTGGTGTTCCTGGAGGAGTCAATTGTGAGACTATCCCACAATCCTTAAGATAGTCAGAAAATTCTTGGTTTAAATATTCACCACCTCGATCTGATCGAATGGCCTTAATATTTTTACCAAGTTGATTTTGCACTTCATTTTTGAACATCTTGAACTTTTCAAAAGATTCAGATTTATGCTTCATGAGATACAGATATCCATACCTACTGAAGTCATCAGTGAAAGTAATGAAGTACAAATAACCTCCTCTAGCAGGTGAACTTAATGGTCCGCATACATCTGTATGTATTAGGGCCAATAAGTCAATGGCTCTCTCACCTTTGTCCAGTGAAAGGAGCTTTTGTCATCTTACCCATTAAACAAGATTCACATGATTCATATGATTCAAAGTCAAATGAATTCAGAAGTCCATCTTGATGAAGCTTAGATATGCGTTTCTCATTAATGTGTCCCAAGCGACAATGCCAGAAGTAGGTTGGATTCAAATTATTAGATTTGAATCTTTTGGTATTAATGTTATGGATGGACTTATTATCAGAATCATCAAAGTTCAGAACATAGAGACCATTCACTAAATGAGCAAGACCATAAAAGATGTCTCTATGATGGATAGAAATTGTATTATTCTCAATAATAAATTTAAAACCATCCTTGTCTAAACAAGAAACTGAAATAATGTTGCAGCTCATAGCTGGCACATAATAACAATTATTTAAAATTAAAATAAGTCCAGAAGGCAAAGTCAATTCAAAAGTTCCTATGGCTAGTGCAGCAACCTTTGCTCCATTTGCCACGCGTAAGTCCACTTCGCCTTTAGTCAACTTTCTACTTTGCTTGAGACCCTGCACATTTGCACAAATGTGAGATCCACAGCCAGTATCTAATACCCATGATGCAGAAGTAGATAAATTGATTTGTATGACATAAATACCTGAAGTGGTAGTCTCACTACCCTTCTTCTTTTTCAGATCCTCCAAATATAGCTTGCAATTTCTTTTCCAATGACCCGGTTCATTGCAGAAAAAGCAAATCCCTTCTTTGGGTGGCTTGGCCTTTTTCTGAGATTTGGCCTTTTAGCATTGGTCTGACCTTTTGCTTTTCCCTTTCCCTTACGTTTGCCATTGCCATTCCCTTTTTTTCTTCCCTGTCCCGCTTGAACCATCAGAACATTATTGTTTGTCTTAATGTTCTGTTCTGCATTCTTAAGCATCCCATGCAGCTCCATTATAGACGTATCCATTTTGTGCATGTTATAATTCATCACAAACTGGTTATAGCTAGGAGGTAAAGAGCCTAGGATCATATCCGTGGCTAACCCTACTAATAGGAGAACCAAGTCTCTCAAGTCTATCAATGTAGCTCTTCATTTTGAGTACATGTGCACTCACTGAGCTACCTGGAGCCATCTTACAAGAATTCAATTCCTGTGTGACTGTAAATCTTTCATGCCTTGCCTGTTCTTGGAACATTTCCTTAAGGTGTACGATCATATCGTACGCCGACTTGTGTTCCATCAGCTTCTGAAGCTCAGGTTCCATGCTAGCAAGCATGATGCAAGTCACATCCATTAAATCCTCTTTATGCTTGTTATAAGCATTTTTCTCGGCTCTTGGAGCATCAGCAGTAGGTTCATTTGGGATTGGCTCATCAATCACATACAACTTCCTTTCGTAGTTAAGAACAATTCTTAAGTTTCGATGCCAATCAAGGAAGTTTGTATTATTTAGTTTATCCTTTTCAATGATTGAACGCAAAGATGCATTGTTTGTTGCCATGATCTACATATAGAGAATGCAGAGTTAATAATCTTTATTCAAGTCATCTTACATAGTTCCACTATATCATCAAATTAAAACCCTCCAAAATTAATTTGAAGTTACTTTTAAAAACATATAGTGGGTGAAGATCCATATTTGACTAAATATTGAGTCAGCTATGGCATGACACTCAATATTCAGTTAATTAGGTAGGAAACTCATTCCAATTACATCATATGTAATTCTTGTTTACGGGATTGACATTATAAGTACTGGCCTATTAATCCCATTCAATGCCATAGGCCCAAAACCGTTTTGATGGCCTATTTAAGTCTAACCATTACGACATGCAAATAACACTATTATTCACTCCTGTCAACTAGGATGGTCTTTTGTACCCTGCTTTGGCAGAACCTACAATTGGACAATCTAAGTCTTGACAGGTGTCGAAACATGGAAGGCATTTTATGACTTAGTATTTTGTAAAGGTTTATTTTATCTATATGTTAAAACCTTATCATATTAGATGGATACTAAGCATGTAAATGTGCAAACGTGGTATCACATACATTCACATATATCATCATATATGGTATAACATGCTTATAAAGAAAAAGAGAAAGTGTCATAGTATGGCCCTTAATCTATGTTAATCTTCATAAGCCAATATGAAGATCAACGGTCCAAACCTAAGGTGAGAATCCATAAGCATGGATTTAAAATGATAGAACTCATATCTTCATCATGGTGCTTTGACTTCTCCATCATCATGGGTTCGAAAAGTCTTCATTACATCTTCATGTCTTCATTACAAGATAAAGAAGATACAACAAAACCTACTACTACTAGTAGAATATAAATTACAACAAAAACAAAACGACACGCAGGCCGTATTTATAAAATTACAACCCAAGATGTAAAAGAAAGCAACCTGCCAATCACATAGGTCTTAGGGCCATACTATGCACCATGCATTCAACACAACATATATGAAAATTATACATATGGCTTAAAACAATTCAAAACCACTCACATATGTTGACTATCATAATAGTCGAAAAATTGCAGGGGTCAAGGGGATTGTGGGGTCAAGGGGCAACGCCCCTTGCAGGGGTGAAGGGGACAGTGTCCCCTTGCGGTGGTCCGCTAACGGTTAGCGGGCAGGGGTCAAGGGACAGCGTCCCTTGTGGGGTTTCAGGGGCAACGCCCCTGAAACCTAGACGAAATTGAAAAAGAGAGTAACAATTTTCTTTACAAAACCGAGTTACAAGAAAAATTTTTTATCAATGAGAATCCATAAATTTATGTTCAAAACTGTTAAGGCGTTTGCTCATGTATAGCAGAAATAAAATATAAGAAACCATCCCGCTATCATATTCTCATTGAGAGTGGTAAACAAATTTGATAAATAATCAAATCATAACGTCCTTTAAAATTGCAGATCATTGTTCGTCTAATTGTAGGAGTCCAAACATTTGAAAACCGATTTAAAACTATTAAATATGAGGTAAGAACATTATCTAGTTACTTTTGTAATCCGATTACAAAACAAAACAAAAATTCAATTTCGTCCAACGCTGAGAACCCTAAATTTTAATGTAATCACATTACATTGGATCTATTCTATAACGAACAAAAATGAACAGATTCGCTACTCATGTCAAAAACCCTAGATTCTGATGTAATCACATTATATACAAAATTAATGCGATCATATTACATCCTAGCCTTTTCAACAATTGAACAGAATAAGATGATCCAACATTCAAATATTATCAACATATATTTGTCAGATTGATGTAATCCGATTACACAAAATAATAGCGAAAAAGGGTTTCGTAATAAGCATGCATAAAATTGAAATTCAAAATTTCGAATTATATGTCATTACAAGCATGAATAGATCCAAATCAAATCCCAATGAAACAATTTCAATAAGCATAAAATTATCACATGCATATATTTAACACGATTTCAAAACTTGTACATGTATCACGCATACATACAGTCTAGAAACCGATTTAATTGAAATCGCAAGTGGCTGATACCACTGTTGGAATTTATGATCCAAATCTGAATCGTGCAGTGGAAAATCGTTTTTTTTTTTTAATTCCCAATCGGATCCAACGTTCCAATTAAATCAGAAAGAAAAGGGAATCGTGTACCTTTTTCTTTTGATGATGGGATCAAGGAGATGCAGATTACACTAACTCCCTCTACCGGTATCCACACGAATGAATTGAATCTTCGTGTGTGCTAGCACGTCGAGAAATTTCGACCTTTGGGAATCCTTCACACTCTCTTTTAGGTTACGAATTTTCTTTCTCAATGACGGCCACGTCAGATGATCAAAATTAACCTAGAAAGAGAATATATATAGAAGGGTTATGTCCCTTCATATTACCCTGATATATATAAGGGTTATGTCTTTTCAAATTACCCTGATATATGTAAGGGTTATGTCTTTTCAAATTACCCTAAACAAATTAGGGTTTATGTAGAAAGACATATATATCCTTATTATGTTAATTTATTTATTTGTTAATTTTAATCTAATTAAAATCGAAAATAAATAATTAATTAATTCCCAATACGATTATCGAAGATCCATCTTATTCATTCTTTATGTGTGACCCTGTAGGTTCACATAAAATTGGTAGTAGCTCTTAAACATTTTTAGGACTACAAGACATAATTGGTCTCTAGCAAGACATTATGTCTACCCAATTTTAGTGAAGATCGATGATCCGACTTTACCTACTAACAGTTAGTCATTCAGTCCTTTTGTTACACGATATCTTATAATCAACATAAGGTGTGGATCAAAACACTCTTATATTGTCTAATTACTTATTTCTGAATCTAGAGTTGACTGACTTAAACAAATGATATATTGATAACTCTTTATCAATTCATTCGAGCATGGCCATGCATTTCTCAGTTTTACTCATCAAGGGGCCTGATAGATATCTCTCTCAAATTAATGAGATGAACAAATCCCTTCACTAACACTCACATTCCTCTATATAACATATTGCATGCCCAAGTTTATTCTGCAATCATCCGATTAAAGATGATGAAGAGATGAATTAAAACATGAAAATGCTATATAGGAATCCATGGTGCATTAGGTCAAAGGACTAAAACAACATTGTAAAAAGAATACTTATTGCATTGATCCATACAGTATTCTTATAGTTGGTCAATCCAATACAATACACTCCTGTTTGTATCTATGTGCTGAATTGATATCCCATATCCATGATCAGTAAAACTTGATCATCATATAGCAATCTATACTAGTCTTAATTCATTATCATTCCACATAATGGTGACTAGGGATAATTTAGAATAAAGTTATAATTCAGCTTATGGATTCTACTATTAAAGTCACATACTTTAACGACTAAGGTATAACTAAATATTCAAGGAATAACCATTACCAAAGTAATAGGCCAAAAATAACTTTGATAATTAAAATGACTTATAACAAACATACAAATGATAAAGAATCCATATGGCCTAGGGCACATCACTAGCACCAAACCCTATAGAGTTTTTGTCCATGAACCCAAAACCCGCTAGACAAACCCTATAGAGTACCTGAACCCGAACCCAAAACCCGATATAAAATTATAATCATTACACAATAAAATATTTAAAAACATCATTATAAATGTTTTTTTTTCATTTTTTTCTATTTTCGATCCATTCCCACTTTATAGGCCAAGAAAAAAACTCTTATAATTACTCATGCAATCCTCTTTATAAAATCTCAATCATTTTCATGAGAAGAAAATCATTGAATAAAAGTGCGGTAATGGGTGTGAGAGGCTTAAATTTGACGAGAGTGAGCCAAGACCAAGACTGAAAGTGGAGACCATAGAGTATTAGTCTACTGTCCTAGGTTTTTTACTTTTTAAATGATTTAATAAAAAAGAAAAAAATAGCTTTACAATTAATGGAGCACAACTGGTTAATTTTAGAGACTGAGGCTAAACATAATAATATATTAAATATTTGTATATTTAAACAGATTCGGATTTTCCAACGGGTTTTATGCTTGTCCCAAAACCCATCCCAAACCCTATAGAGTATTACCCTATAGGGTATTTATCGGGTTGGGCGGGTCGGGTACCCTATAAAAACCCATCCACTTACATCCTTAGATAGAGATGATTTTATGATTGTTAAAATTGCAAGTTATATAATTGTATGAATTTATGATTTTTATGGAGTTTTTCCAAGTAAAATTGATTAAAATGTGTAAATTCTTGGTGGAATTATTAGTAAAATCATTAAAATTGCTAAAATCACAAATTACGATACTAGACTCCCATTTTTTTCCATTAAAAATTTAAATATATAATTTAAATGAATATTACATTAAGCCCAAAACTTACAATTTTTTTAAAAGAATATATAAAACATATATGATAATAATAAAAGGTGTAAAGGCCTAATATTATAGTTTTTAAATTAATAATTTGGGCTTAATATATTATGAGTTTTAATTATATAAGCCTTGGATCCAAATTGGGCCCAAGATAAAGCCTTAAAACTAATTTGCTTACAAATCAAATTGAGGAACAAGCCAATAGCTTAATGGTAAGATACACATACAATATTGGAGAGGTTTTGGCTTTGATACTTGCTGAAGGCAGAGGTTCCATTTGTATTTTTTGTGCGCCATGTAAGGGGCATGTGGCAACGTCAAATTGGTCTACGTAGTGCTAGATGCCTGATCATCTTATTAGCCCCCCGGATTGCATGCTTGTAATGATCGAATGGTAAGATACACACACTATATTGGAGAGGTTATGGATTTGATACTAGCTGAAGGCATATGTGCGACTTTTATTTTACCCACATAAGGGACATGTGGCAGCGATAGGGATGTAACTGGGTCGGATTTTAGATGGATTATATAAACTTGAAACTCGACCTGCTACTTTATAGGGTCTATTCAACTCGACCCTGTAATCCTATAGCGTTTTGATGCTATATCCAGACTCATCATATAAGGTTTGATTTAGAACTTGGAATCCGACCCTATAGTCCTATAACTCTATTTTTTTTCCAACCTATTTTCGAATTTTAATAATAAATTTTAAAAAGCCTGTGTTTCTGATACAAGTTTTCTATACATTCAAAAATGAAAAGATTCATGTGGAATTGATAGAAAATGTTGTAGACCACATTCACTATATAACATTTAAACACATAAATATATTAGTTTTATCACCATATAATATCTTAAAAACATAGTTAAATTAATTCTCTTGTTGGGACTAAAATATAACAGATAAAAAATAATATTAATTTCCACTGCACATATGGCTTGAACAAAATTTAATAAAAGTTTGTAAAATACGTAACTAGTTTAGTAGACATAAAAGAAAAAAGTATCATTTTAGGTAAAAAAGATAGTAGCTCCTTCATGTCTTCTTTCCTTTCATTACCCATTTAGTAACGTTTTTATTTTTTAAATTATAATACTGTATTGTCAGGTATTCATTAGGTTGTTATATGATCCAAACTTGACCCTATAACCCTATAGGGTTTTTATTATATATCAAAACTTGACCTTAAAATCTTATAGGGTTCAACCTTATAGGATTTTTAATGGATTGGATGGGTCGAAAACCTTATAACAATCTATTTGGTTACATCCCTAGGCAACACCAGATTGGTCAGCACCAGATTGGTCCACGTCGCTAGACACCCCATCATCTTCATTAGCCCCCTAGATTGCATACTTGTAATGATCGAATGGCCATTTTTTCAACCACTTTTGACCAATTTACTTCGTGATTTCACCAAATTAATGGTAAAATCATGAAGTACACTTGTAATACTATGAATTGAGACAAAAAACTAGTCTCAATTTATAACTTTTATAGGTTAAAATGAATCGTGAAATTTGGGGGAAATTCATTTTACAGATAAAGCTCCATCAACAATGAAATAACAAAGAATTTCAATGCATGATTAGTTTATATATCTATATGCTATGTTTGTTTGGAACATATAAATTATGATAAATAATTAGTTAACAAAATATGGTGTGATAATATGATATAGTAATAGTAGTCTATAGCATATATATGTTTTACTTGTTTGGAATATGAAAACTTTGTGAATATATTTTAGTTGATAAATTATGCATGTTAGAATTTAATGTGCAAGAATGATTAGGTATTTGTATTGCATTGTGTTGTTAGTTTGATATAAGTTAAACTCATATCGTGTAAATTAAATCCAAACCGAACATAGTAGAAATTTTAATAGCCCTAAACCAAGCCTAAAGACAAGTTGAAACTAAGCCCAAGTCTTTAGCAAAAAGAAAGCTCAAGCCTCTCTTTTCTCTCTTAAAAATCTGCGACCAAAAGTCAACACATATAGGATAAACACAACTCATTTTTTTGACAAATTACAAACTCCAAAACAGACCTTAAAACCAACGGTTTTTCCTAGCTCCAATATCTCCTCCTTTTGATTGAAATTTCCTTCCTAAATTCATCAAGAGCTCCCTTTAATTCATCATCTACAACTTAAAGTTACATAAGGTTAGTTTGCATGCTTTCATGGTTGTTAATTCCTTTGTTTCTATCATAAGAGTGACTTCTTGTTTTAGTAGATTCATGGTAGTTTGAATGTGATTTTGATGATTCATGTTAATCAATAGAGTTAAATAAGTTCTTGGAGTGTGTTGAAATATTTAGAGATAGATGAGTTTGTGGTAGACAAGTGGCTGCATATGTAGGAGTTGTTTTGAGTTAGTACATGAGTTGGTGATGATGGTGAAGTATTCAAAAGTAGATTAAGAAGTAGTTTGATGTTTAGAATATGAAGTTTATGTATATTTGGAGATGTTAAGAACATGTGATAGGTTGTATGATGCTTGTGTAGTGCTTTAGATGGATAGGATATGTGAAAAATGTGTAAAAATGGAGTTTGAAACAAGGGAAGTTCGAAAAAACTTCAAACACCCTGTCAAACGGCCTGTTTGGAAGGGTGTATGAGCTATACACTCTTTGAAACGACCTATATGCAAGGGTGTTTTACCTTCTGGAGCTTTTTGCACATTTCCCCTGGGATCAAACGGCCTTCGAAATGACTCGTATGGTAGGGTGTTTTACTTTCTAACTTTTGTGCAAAATTCTACCAGACCTGTATGCCGCTGGCCTTTGAGCCAGTAAACCCTTTAAAAAAAATTGGTTGTTATAATTTTATTACTTTACATGTATTTCCTTATTTGTTGCTTTGTTTTGTGATTAGGTAGAAAGCCTTTATAACTCTGTTATATGTATATATGTTAAGTTCTTCTTTGTATGAGTTTCTAATTGAATTTGTTAAGTGTAAAAAGGGTGAAAGTGTTTTGAAATCACAACATAATTTTGTGGTGAGAGCCTTTCATATATATATATATATATATTTACAGATGGTATAAGAGAATAAATACACATAAATATTGATTACAGAATAAATGAAAGAATCAGCCATTCAAACTTCTATAAATGATTGGTCAAATGGTGCATTTAATTGAGGTTCAAAGAATGCATTTATGGTGCGCCTTAGATTAAGGCAGAGAATCCTCAACAAAGGGTTAATATTCAATTGAGAGATAGTAATGTTTGATATGCAATTGTTTGAAATGTGATAAACACACACACACACACACACACACACACACACATATATTTTGTGTGTGAATATGAATTATGTGTTGATTTGAACTTTGCTTGAATTTGACAAAGGTTTAATGAATCAGTCTATAATTATGACTTAACGATGTTTTACATGAAATGGTTTTTTTGACAGATTCCCATACTCAATTGAGTTCGAATACCGGTCTTTTACTTGATAAGTCTATTTATCAAGGTACGGAGTAACATAGATTTGTTTTCTTAGGATAAACATATCCTAAATATATCTTCATTAAGGAAGGCTTAAAAAGTGTTTGTGTTGATTGTGCCTTTTGCCATTGAATTTGGTTTGGGGAGCGGCAACTCTGTTAACAAGTTTAACATGGTAGTTTAGGCGCTTAGGCTACTTTAGTCATGAGGCAATGGCTTTCATTAGTGGCTTGGTGGGTAATTGATAGGGGGTATAGTATTGATGTAACATTTACTTACTCTTAAAAGGACATAATATGATTTAGTTCACGTTTTATGAGGAATCTTGAACTAGGTGATATTATGGATTAGGTTAAGTAAAGTTGAGTAACGGCTGTAAACTCTAGATGAAATTATCAACCTCCCGAGCAGATGCAGTTACTCAAGACCCCAGACTCCCCAGGATTGAAATCGGAGTTTGAATACTCCAGTGTTGTTTTGTTGACTTAAATAAAGAAAAATAATTTATGATTTTTGCCTTACATTAGTTCAAGAGTGTATACCATATCATATTTATTTTTGTTACCGTGTACTGGGTCTTTGGCTCACCTTATCTCTTTTATGTATCGAAGAAGATGAGTTTAATAATTCTTTGGGCTATGAGATGAACCATGAGGACTTTTTAGATGAGTACGATGATTAAACTCTTAGATCAACCTTATTGTTTTTCCTTGCAAGAGAGACCAAACCAAGTTTTGTTTTTGAGATGTAATAGTATAGACATGACTTGCTTATAAGGTTAAGTTTATAATATAAAGTATTTAAGTTTCCCTATATTGTATGTAATACATGGTTTTGTAAACTTTGAGATACCAAGTTATTGATATCTATGTGTTGTTACATTAAAGTATCTACTCTTTGATGAGTAGTCTTTTGATAAAGCTTTGTATTTAAACATGTTAAATAGGCAATCTATATAAACGCCTCCTTTTTTAGATAACCTTACATGTAGTGCTTTAGTATTACACATGGCTGAGTGACTCAACGTGTCTAATATGAGAGATTGGACATGCTGAGTCGTTTCAAACAATCAATGGACATTTGGATAAATTAGGGCAAAACAAAGCTCCCTAGAAGCATTAATCACATAATATACTTAGGACATTTGATTTTAATACTAAACAATCACAAAATTAGTATTAATTGAGTAAAAAACCCTAATTTTTTGTTAAATGAAATTATGTGACTTAGTCATGTTCCAAGTTTGTTCAAGCTACTAAATATAAATAGGTGCTTGAACAACCCATTTTACATTAAGCAATAAAATAGAAAATCACTAAAAAATTTTAAGTCAAAGTAAATATTAGAATTTAAGGTTTTGAAGAACTTTATTCGAATTTGGAGTTTTACAAGTAGAATACATCATAGGAAGACTTCTGGTAAGTTAAGCTTCTGATCGATAGGTTTAAGGGTGTTTACAGTTGTCCAAATCAACTCTGACGAGCATATCTATTGGCGATTGCCACTATAACATACGGAACGACCACTTCTAACTGCATTCGGGACGAACGGACACCACAGGGTTGTTTAACATACTCCACTTAGCTTGTCCAATAGCCTCTCTATCATCGAGCACCACCAATTGTGCATTTTCAGTTCCTGCTGACCGCTGCTTCTTTTGGTGACTCGCAACCTACTTTGACCCAACCTGAAATTCATGAACTCCTACTTCAACCCACGTCCTTTGTTTAGGTGGGTTTCTTTTTTTACTTACTTAATTAATTATTTAATTAACTTAAATAAAATTAAAAAGAAAAAAAAAGAAAAAAGTAATAAAATAAGAAAAAAATAAAATAGATAAATAATGTTTTTGTGAATAAGACATATATGCTATGTAATATTATCTTGTATATTTGAACAAGATTGCTGATTATTCATAGATGATGTCATTTTGTAAATATATACAACTTTAACAAACTTTAGAGCATTAAATGAATGAACTTTAATTAAAGAGTTTAAGTTGGCAACCATTTGGTTTTAATCGGATAGTCCTGAATCCATGAAAACTATAGTTTATTAAATCAATTTTTCTTGTAGACTAAGTGGTTATGTTATGATCAATTAACTCATTGATCTTAATTTATAAATTTTTTCAACTTAATCGGGTGGCGACTCTTAAAGTTTTTATAAAACTCCATATTTATTTTAATTCTTAGTCAAGGATTTAAATCAAATGAGTTAGGATTTGATATAAATGAAATTCAAAGGAATTGAAATAGAAATGAAAAATCTAGGCTTGACAATGTCCAGCTATACTAATTCTATATAAATATGCGTTGATTTGAGTCTGATGGTCACCAAAAGTAAGAAAAACAATTGGGATTCATAATATTTATGTTTATAGAAGACAAAGTAAAAGTAGGTACCCGAAAAAAGAAAAAAAGAAAACTTGGAATCAAAATATGTGGATATTAGTGTAGTAATTTTGACAAAAACATTAGTGATATTGATGATGATAGTGACCATGATGATATTGACAATGTTGTTGGGAGATCTAGTGGTGGTTTTGATGACAACACAATAGTTGTTAATTAATGATTTGTTTATAGTTTTGTAATTTTTTATAATGATTTATGTTGTAGTGTAATCTATGTAAATACTATAATTTATATTTTTAACTTAGGAAAATTACATCCAGGATAAGATCAAATAAGAGATAAAGGTTTTTAAAAGTAAAAAAAAAAAAAAGGGAATTAATGTTTTAACCAGATGACAAATGAATATAAAAATATCCATTATTTTCAACATTTTATAAAAAGTTGATTCAATTTTTTCAACTATTTAAAACATTAATCTATTATTTGCATCACTTTCTATATTGATCAATTCTTTTTTTCAATTACTTAAAACATTGATTGCTTCCACTATAATTTATCCTTTTTAAATTTATGTATTCACATAATGATTTTTGCTTATTTCTTTTATCTAACTTATATTGTGATTAAAATTTGAATTGAGTTAATTTGCTTATATCATGTATGTCTAGTATTTTTTTTTTAACCACTATAAGCATATTTATACTTTTTAAAAGATAGTTTATATAGACTGTGGAAACTTACCGTTTATGCATTCTAATTTATAGATTTTCTAGTGATTTTAGTTAGAATTAAAAGTTTAATCTAGGACCGTTTCTAATTAACACTACCGATTGCCTCATTGGTTATAGAGAGAGAGAGAGAGAGAGAGAGAGAGAGAGAGAGAGAGAGATACCATGGCTATTTTAACATGTTCACCATTCATGAAAGACAAAGAAGGACAAATATCAGCAATATAATGGGGGCTGTTGGTTGTGGTTCAATTTATTTATTTATTTATTATTATTATTATGAATGAAAACTAACATGCATGGAAGTTGATTTGTGAAGGCTGGACGTTAATGTTTAACATACCTAGTGTTCATTGATTGATCTGCTTGGATTTTTAGCTGATTGTCTTTTCATTTGTTGGTCTACTTTAGTCCAAAATAAAATTACATCCTTTCCTATTTTGTATAAGATTCCTACTTTTTAAATTGTTGCTTATTCAGTTTGGGGCATATAAGTTGGTGTTTTGGATACCTCATTTTAGATTTTGAGGTTGCACTTTTAACAATTTTGTGTAGCATTGGTAATTCGTGTTATTATATTGTATCTTGTATCTCTGTCTAAATGGGTATGTGACTGAAAAGTCCTAACTTGTGACTCAACCCATTCATACAATATCTTGTGTCGACCCATTTATTAATTAATAAAACTTATAAAGATATATAAAATTTGCTATAATTTAACTATTTTTTTTATATAATATGTAACTTAATGCGTTGTTAAATAAACATGATATTAGTGGATAATAATTGACAATAACAAAAATAAGGCATATACATTTAACCAATAGGTGAATTACACTAGAATGTATCAAAGTTTGGGGGTAGGTTCATTTAAGGTATCAATATTTTACGTGATTAAAAAAGATGTATAGATGTTTGAGGATAAATTCATTTATGATATCAATATTTTAAGTGGTTAAAAAGAGAAATCAATATTTCACAAAGTGAGTCAGATAAGGTATTGGTAATTGACGGTTGATGAAAATTAAGCAAACTTAATTGAAAACCAATCCAAACAATGATACCTTATATGAACTTTGTAAAATGTTGATACTTTATTTGATTCACTTTTCAAAACGTTGATTCCTTTTCTTTTAGCCACTTAAACGTTGATGCTTTAAATGAACTTACCTCCAAACATTGATACATTTTGGTGTAATTTACCTTTTAACCAATATATATTTTATTATTGTATTATAACCAACAAACACAACATGCTCAAAATTTACAATACAAGAAACATAACATTAAAATACTAAATTATCATCGAATTCAAAAACTCAACACAAAATAGTACTAAAACCCTAAATTTTTCCAATACCATAAATCTAATTACAGTAAAGTTAATACATGAAGTAATTTATATTACCTTTTAATATAATATGTTACATATAATTTATATATTATATTGCAAATACACACATATATAACATATTCAATCTATGTATAAAATGAATTACAACATACATTTCTGGTATATTTATAACTTATAAAAATTTTATATATGAATAGATATGTTACATACATATACATACATATTACATAATTTATAGTTGTATAGTGAGGTTACTGCAGCTAGTCGATCACCTGCGATAAGCATGGCATACTGATGACACATGTACGGATATCACATAGAAAGACATGGGAGGAGGAACAAAAAAACTCGGTTTCTCGAGTGCACCAGTGTGAATGAAGATTAAATCAGATAGATTTGATTGTTATTGACTCATTCTTTGTGAATTAGTTGCTTTATTTCTTTTTGAAGTTATTTCAATAGAGTTTCCATGTTGCTTTCGATCTTAGCAATACATAGAATTTTCACTTAAATGAGAAGAGCGGCCTCCTATTTATACATTTTAAAAGCTGATGCTAGCCTTTAGATTGTTTCTAAATATTCGACAGCCGAGATTGAAGCCTTCTTTTTTTTTAGTAATGAGTTGGGCTTGGAAATGAGCTTGATGGCTTTTATTGTATAAAAAAAAGCTCATTTTTAATATAAAAGGATGAAAACTTATTTTAGTCTACATAAACCATATTTTATTCAAATAAGGCTCAAATTAACCTAAGAAGATATTTTTAGAGTCTACTTTTCATGCACGAGAAAACCGAATTATGCCGAGAGTGGAATGAATCGGTTCGATAATCCCTATTCTGAGCCCATCAAGCCAAATCTCCCTGTGATATCCCTTATTGGACCCGGTATTCTAACCCCTATTATTCGCCCAGAAGATCAACCAATGGCATTAAATTGGGCCAATAACCCAATTACCGAAATGACCCTCTACAATAGTTTATATATGCTCTTTACGTAACATATTTATTTATATAATCCTTGCAAATTAGAAATGTTATATATAAAATCTATAGTTTAGTATAGATATATAACGTTATAAATGAGCTATATTTTATATCACACATACAAACATATATGCCATATTCATTTCACATAACAAATGAATTATAACATATATATATATATATTTATTTATACATAACATATAAATAATGTATTTATAATCTATAATAAACATGCACACACACATACATTAATAATATTTGTTATTTATATTATGTGACATATATTTATTATGTTATATATATATCTATTTAATATATGTTATATGTAATTCATACTTTATATGTGTTATATAGATTACATATATGTATTACATATAATCTTCCTACTTTATAAATGTTTTATAATTGGTCTATGTTATTTTAATGTAGATATTTATATAATATGTTATATGGATAATGGTTATATGACATATAAATTATGTATTTATAACATATAGATTGAATACATATATTTGCTATAAATATTTGGTTAACAAGATATGTACATATGCTATAGATAGCAAATAGATTAACTATATATTAATATAAACATTATATATATATATATACATATATATTGGTATATAATTTATAATATTCTATACATATATAAAATTTGTTTCTTATGTGGATAGTTTTGTTATTTTGTAATTTAGTTAGAGGTAATTATATTATATTTTAATAAAATAAGAATACAAAATAATAATGTTATAGTATAATGGCTTTGTAAACGGATTTGAGTCCTAAACCCAAACTTAGACAAATTAAAGTTCATGTCGTTTCTAGGTTTGACTCGTTTATTATTCTTGTTGACTCATACTTACCCAAACCCTTCTATCAATTGCTGTTTTATGAAAAAGAAAAAAAAAGAAAGAAAGAATTGTATTAGATTTATTGAAGTGAAATGTTCTTGGTAAATGCATGAAGAAAAACTAAAGTGCTAAATGTATAAACAAGTATTTTTGGAAAATGAATCAATTTGTTAAGTTCTTGAATTATGTGTTGGAAGTGATTTTGAAGTATATTTATATTAAAAAAAATACCTCATACGAATATCCATGAACAATCGTGATTAATGTCAAAATTGAAGTTTTTAACTAGAGATTAATTTATGTAACCAACTAAGGAATTTCAATGAAATTTATTAAAATCCTAGTTAAAGCATTTTGGTTAACTTCATTTTAACACCTTTGGAGCCATCTGGATTGCTCCTTAATGAATCCTTTAAACCTATTCAAAAAAGTCCATCTGGTTAGATTGTATGAACCATTTAAAATGGTTATATAACTATGATTAATATTAACACTAGGGTAATTTAGATAAGTTGTTTGAATAAACAATGGTGTTTTGCATTGTTGGTGGCCATCAAATCTTACGTGGAGTAGATGGTAGATTTAGAAGACTTCACTCTAATATATGATCACATGACTTAGGGATTGTTGTCTTTATGAAGGAACTATAAACTTTTCTTGGTGTTTAGATTATCTCACTAGGCCTTTGATGGGTCCATTTATAGACCATAATTGACTGCTAATTAATTGTGGTAGAGTCTTGATTGACTACGGAATGATGATGGACAATAAATAGCTAACTTAAGATCAGAGGAGAGTTATATCTTAAAGTTAAAATTTACAATGATTGCTTGAAAATCACACCTAATGTTTGCATTCATACAATTGTTTATGTATAACTATACATGGCAACTTATTTGTACCTATTGTGTTTGTGAGCGTATCTTACTTCATTGAATCATGATTTTGCTCACTCCTTGATAGATTAGTTTACATTTTATGTCCGATGTAACAAATTATTGTAAAAGGGATGCCATGTGTGTGTGCTTTAACATTTTTTTTTTTTGGGACTAAGCTTACTTTTATTAGAATTTGATTTACTATATATTGAAAAACTACGCTAAACTCAAGAGAGAGGAATCACTTTGTTGGGGGGGGGGGGGGGGACGGTTTTGGCGTATCTCATTTTTGATATAAATACTTGAATGATGCAATTTAACAAATTTAACAATGTAAGAATAATAATAGAAAGTGTAATAATTAAAAGAGATGGGGAAAATAAAACAAGTCCGGATTTAATGTGGAGTTTAGATTACCTTGTACACTCTACGACAGCCAAATGCCTTAATTGGTGATTGCACACCAAATTTTATTAATTACCAAATAAGTGCTCTCAAGGAAAGGAAATCCTATGGTCTTATTATTAATTTTGACGGGACTGGTTTCGTCACTATTCAACAGCTCATGTTATACCTAACCGTGATTGAATCACTAAAATAGTTAATATTTTAATATATAGATGGTTGACTAGATGGTCTCGTCAACAGGACTGTAGAAGCTTTTCTCAAGGAAATACAAGAAAGTACCACAAACTAACTCTCACAATTGTCACAATAGTTATGCCTTCACTAAAATCATACTAGTACTCACAAGACACAACTCATACACTCACTAATACACACAAAGAACCTAGAGCAATGTTTTACAAAGATTTGAAAATAAAAAACTCAATGACATTAATCTTTTCTTATTCTCAAGAAAAAAAGCAAATTTATGTACATGGGGAAAATCTACTTAATAGGGTAATACAAAGGATTAATAGAAACTTAATGAGCTCAACTATTTTTTTAAAAATTGCCCAATAACCCATATTTATAAGGTCTTCAAGAATTTTGGTCATTGCCATTTTTCTCCTATTATTGCCTTTGCATTAATTGCTCAAAATGGCTAGTTTTTTTAGATGTTAGCATTTGGATGCCATGTACTATTATCTGGACACCATTTGGAAATCTTTTGTCATCCTCATGTGTCCAACATGCTGTCCTCACCTTACCTACACAAACCACTTCAATCACATAATCAAATCTTTTGATCATGATAGTGCCAAGATGTCATGCTCTAGAGTCTAATTGCTAGCTCTACTGCAGTAAGATTCTGTAAAAATTAAGTAAACACAAACATAACAAATATATAGTTCAAACTTTGGCAAAAAAAAAAAAAAATAAATTCATATATAAATATATTTCAAACTAAAGCACATCACATAACAAATATGTTATGCCAATTAAGTGTTCCTATATTACTTGTGTAATTGTACAGTACATTTCCATATCAAATTCTAATTTGAATCTTCCCACTCAACATATATACTTAAAACTTTAATGTGCTATTTTTGATGCTTAGTTTATGTAGAAGTTTATAATAGTATGTTTTAAGTAGATTGAATTTGGTAACTTGCTCTTTTATATGTGATATGACTGGATCTGCAATAGGAATCATATCACTCAAGAAGCTCGCAACAAATAAAACCACACACAATTTTTATATTATTTTAGTGTTTTTGTAATTAAAAGTTTCAAATAAAAGATATGAATGACACCAATAATGGATATGACACACCACAATCGCTTCAAACTACACTATTTTTAATTTATAAGACACATGACTAGATTTTAATGGTTTTTTGCTACAAATAAGGGATTGATAAGAACAAATGGTTAGTTAGCTATATTGCAAGAACGATAAGAACTACGATTTGCAAAGAAATTAAAACTAGAAAAATTGATTTTCATTCAATTGTAAAAAAGAATACAAAGAAAACCCTTATATACTCACGAATAAAGGTAAAAGAGTAATTGAATTAAGAAAATACACATAACATAAAATAATATCAAAATAATTCAAATAACACCAATATAGGAAAATAAAAACACGCTGGTAAGAACATGATTTGAACAAAAGTACACGACTTTACAAAAGAACACGGGCATTTCGAAAGCTGTGTATCTCATAACAAAAAGTACATAGGCGTGTTGTAAGTCGTGTTTTTCTTGGAGAATTTGTCCCTTATGCTAGTGAGCTCTTACTATATATTCCTTGATTTGATTGCAATAGCCTTCAATGAAGTGCAATTCATCTACAGCCAAATGTTGGTGTTAAACTTCTAAATTTATCTTTGAATCTAATTAACTTAAGCTCTTGTGATAAAATCAGAATTGGAAAGCCGATTCCTATCAAGGTGCTTTATATATAGGTAAACTACATTGAAAAGTCATAACGTTTGAGAGTAAGTTCATTTAAAGTCACCATGTTTCAAGTAGTTCATTTGAGATCACAATGCTTAAAAAAGTGGATCAATTAGAGTCTTCATTGAAATGCGTTAACAAAAGAAAATTTTTATTGAAAGTTAGAAGATTAGCCACATTATGATACGCGCTAATGATGAACCTATTTGACTCACTTCCCTAAACATTGTGACATCAAACGAACCACTTGAAATGTTACGATCTCAAATAAACTTACTTCTAAATATCATGACTTCTCGTCATAATTTATCCTTTTATAAGTAGTCAATACGATTTAAAATGTCTCAGGTAGATTTTCCATTTTGAGATATGGGGTAAGATATTGTGATTGGTGTTCTTCGCATGGCAAGACAATGTGGAATAGTAAGTTTTAAGTAAATTATTGCTAATATTAAAATTACATTTATTTATTGGAATTGTATTATTATTTTGCCTTTAATAGCTAATCCTTTGTTTTAATTGCATAAGATTATAGGATAGATGATATTTATTTGATATACAAATAATTACTACTCCTTTATTTTATGTAAAAAATTACTACTTAAGAGTCCATTACTCCTTTTCATTCTTACTCCATTCGTTTTAACCGAACCATATTTGCGGACTGATCGTTTTTTTTTTCCTTAAGATAACACCCATTTAAAATAAAAACCACTAAATTTTGACAAGTTGAAATTATTGATTCAAATTCCCATTGGTAAAATTCATGGTACATACCTGACAAACGATCCTACACCATCACTTCTTTCCCCTATGAACATTGACATCATCCACATGCTGGCACTGCCGTGCGGTGCAAACCAAAAGTTAGCTTAGCAGACTGAAAAGGTACCGTCAAAATATTAATGCTCTCACTCAAGTTTCACAAATATATATATATATATATATATTAATTAGAGGTGAGAGATTTGAATCTAATACTTATTATTTCAGAAAGTAAGTATACTATCATGGGATTAGAAATGTTATTAGTATATATTATATATATATATTTTATCTTAATATACTAGTATTTTATTAAAATATATAATTAATTTAAAAAACATTAAAATTACCACTTACAAAGACATATTCAGTGCTCTAACCGCGACCCCTCAAAAGGCCAAAAAAAGCACATGCTTACATAACCCATATGTACACACAACCACACTCTCCATTTTTTTTATTTCATTTAGTCACATTCATTCAGACATTCAATACTAAATAACTTCCCACCAATCATACATTATACTCAATTTTATATTGACCATTTGATGACTAAAGTATTCACATCTTATTTTATTTTATTTTTATTTTTTCAATGCAACCACCTTAGTCCATACACACATCAAAATTAATATAAATATCACCATTTCTTCTTTCTCTTGAGCGTTTCTTCTCTAAATTCTAAACTCCAAACTGAAAGCCAGACCAAACTAACCACTTTTTTTTCTTCCTATTACAAAAACCTTATTACTTCTTCTTGTTCTTCTTCATAATTTTTTTCCCCTAACATGCACACCAACATGTCCTCAATCTTGAGCTCACAAGGAGGTATGGTTTTAGCAACAGCCATGGCAGTTTCCGGCACATTCATCCTCCTAACCCTTCGTTTACAAAAGTCAATACCAAGTTTTCAATTCCCAGTAGATCATATTTCTTCCCCCTCACCACAAATTCTTAGGCCATGTTTATCTTCTGGTAAGTATATAAATATATATGAATATAATTATATTTCCCAACCATACTAGACATCCTTCAATTGAGAAAAATATTGATGTGAATTTTTTATTTTTTATGATGATGTGTTAGATGGGAAAAGGAGGGAGAAGAAGAAGAAGAAGAAGAAGAAAAAGGGTTCATTTTGCAGAAGATGTGGTGGATCCAATTGGATATAGTGAAGAGTTCAGAAGACAACATGGACTTAGCACAAGTGGGAGTTCAAAGCTTAAGAAGAGTGGTCATGTTGATGTTATTATCAACAACAACGATAATAATTATAATGATGACAGTGGTGGGGACAAAGTCAGAACAACAACAATGCCTGCAAATAGAGTGGCTCTCTATCATGGAATTCTGAGAGATCGTGGTGTCCAGAAGATTGGCCTATTCCTATTGATTTATAGTTTTATGATGTTATAAAATTGTTCATATCTTACTTTGGTTTAACTCCTTAATTGTAGTATATTCTTGTAAATATTCCTTACTTTTCCCCTTTTCCTGTTCCTTTTTCTTTTAACTCCAATTTTATATTTGGAGAATTTATGGTACTTTGATCAGGATTTTCTCATTTTCTTTTTGGTTTTATCTCTGTTGTTATGATTTCTTATATATAAAAATATTTGTTAATAATTTTTTTAATCTAGTGATGGTTTTTTCTCCCCTATTTATCAAACCCATAATTGTTACAAGATAACAATTATCATAATTTACTATAAACTTTGACCCTTTTTTATGCTAAATTATCAATAAAAGCCGGCTATTAGCCTGTGGAATTTGACGGTAACAGTTAACTATTACTCTATTAGCGCTGGTGGAATTAGATTTTTCTGGGAGGGGGCAAGGTTAAGTTTCAAAGCAGATAAAAGGGTAAAATTGAGAAAGATATTTTATCCAAATGGATTCAAGCAAAGTTTCCCGAAATAAGGTGAAAATGTCGCTGTTGCTTTTGTTGTATTGGAAAAAAGATTCCACGGCAAAAGAAGCCTAACGTTGTGTTTGGTTTGGTGTAAGGCGATCGAAACTTAGGGAAGAAAAGAGAGTTGAGATGAATTTTGTAAGTTTGGCTACTTAAAAAAGTGGTGAAATGGGATGAAGTGAAGGGTAATAGGGGAAGTAAGAGGCCTTTCTGTTTTCGTGAAAAGGTGGGACGAAAAGGGTGGAAACGAAAAGAAATCTTCAGGAATAACGAAAATATTCTTCTGAATTACTCTCATCTGTGGCAAAAAAAAAAAAAAAAAAAAAAAAATTACTCTCTTTAATATTTTATAAAAATAATATAGGAACAATTTTTTCAATTACTAACTTCATTTCTCTTTATTTCCTGTCATTTTTTTATAAATTAATAAATATAAAATAAAAATTCTAGTTGTTTTATTTTCACTTATTTCCACTTCCTTCCACTTCTTTCTATCCATATCCATCCATTTCTACTTTTATAAAAAGTTTACAAACATAGCGTAAAAGCAAAATGATTTAGATGGAGGACAATGGGTTTGTAGAAGATTTTTTTTTTTTTATATATTAAGCATATAAATGTTTCATCATCATTTATGTTTATTAGTGGTAAAAAAAAAAATATTTTGGTTATTGTGACATCGTAATTTTATTATTTTAAATAAATATTTGTTAAGAAATAAATACTGATAAAAAACGAATAGTTTGACTCATAAATAAACCAAATAGATATGATACATATATAATATATATAAATTATAGATACAGATATGATACGGATAAAAATCTAACAATCTAAACCGATGCTAAATGCGTGAATAAATAATGAATAAGTATCAATTAGGTGGTGGTAAAACAAGTAGGTTTTTAAGAGAGTTATAGTCTATGATTTACGATTACTGCAATATATTAAAAAAATATTAACATTTAAGTTCTTTTTAGGGGCTATATTTTGTTATTTCTATCTAGAAGTACAAGCGCCTATCCGGCTAAGTACGATCTAATCTACAAAGGCATTTTGCCTAGAAAGCTCATTCTGTAGCAAGGACATCCATCCAATGAGATGTGTTCCTTCTGCATAACGTATTTAGATCTTTAATTTTATGAGTGAGCCAAGAAGAAAGAGCACTAAATCATAAGTTAATTTAATTGGCTAGATTTTACTTAAAATGAGGCTAATTTAGTTTCATAATTTAAGAACCATCAACGAGGAATAGAATTTAGGGTTTTGGAATGACAATTAATTGACAATTGTTCTTTAGTCTCATGGCATTCTTGAAAAGGATGATCATTTTGCAACAATAATTTCTTGTCAACCTCAGCTTATCGATTTTGAGAGAGAGAGAGAGAGAGAGGGTACAACAATGTAAATAAAGATCACCGACTAGAAAAGATACTTCATTTTGGATGTTGACAGTTCATGATGTTGGATTTTGCTTTCATTTTATTGGAGCAGCCGTTCATCAATTATTGGAGATAATAACAATACTTATCCTCGTTTTCAATGAACCTTTGAATTCCAGGTTATGTTTTTTTCTTTTTGCTTCTTCGAATGATTGAAACGCACGCCTGAAGCCTTGCATCGTTGATGAACTCTTAAATTTAACTTTGTTTTGATTATAAAGTGTGGCGATTTCAATTATCAAATTTTCTCATAGGTTATATATAAAAATTGATTTTTTTTTTTTTAAGGAATTGGAATGATCTATAATCACCATGGTTCATGAGCTGGATCATTCCTTTTTTTTTTTTTTAATTTTTTTTTTATGATAAGAACCGGGGTAGTGTTGTAATATTACATATAGAATGAATTCAAATTTTATATTGAGGATTCCAACTAAAACTATAGATTTTCTTACAAATTCTGTAAAAAAAATTAATTGTACAGAAAGTTGCAAATTATTTTTCTATACTTAATACTTTCAATATTTGGCATAGTTAAAGATGATTAATATTTTTCATGTGCATTTTGAAAGTTTGAAGATAGATCAACATATGAATAAAAGTTTAGGAAATGAATATGTGCATGAGTAAAAGTTTGAAGGAATAGTTTGCTGTTTTACATTTACCAATTCCATTTTAATGGAAAATGTGAATTGTTTTTAACTAGTACCAATTTTTAAAAATTTAAGGATTCAAAAGGTGTATTTTGAAAGTATATAAGGTAAATTTGTGCCTAACCTAGATAATAGTTTAGGATGGTATAATTTACCAATTATGTTATTCTTTTTCAAAAGATATGCAAAATAAAAAAAAAAAAAAATCTAGAAAGGTCATTTCGCCCATTGATGTAAAGCAAAATAAATTCATTATTTCGTCCTTTTATTTTTCTCCCCAAACACCATTTCACCTTGTTTAGAATCTCATAATATAACATATTTCTATAAGTTGGAGCAAGATGTGACAATAATTCTTTATTTTATTACCTGACTCATCTCTTTCCCCCCTTTGCTAACAAAACACAATACTATTGAGAAAAAGTGACGTCTAACTAAATAAGGCATGCATACATCTAACTGAACAATTAATATTACCATATCAACAAATAAAAGGAGGTCCAATAATAAATTTGATCATTACTAAAATACCTTCTGTTTCATTTCAACAAGCAAACAAATAGAAAAAATATTCTTGATTCATGGGATCCTTACATATGTCGTGGTGGATTTATTTATAAGATTTGTTGACTATCCTAATATTGGCGGTCTTATTTATTTTAAGAATCGAAGGTGTAAAAAAGAATCGAAGGTAAAAAGAGATTATAATAAAAATTAACAATTTAATTGATCAATCTATTTCAGAATTTAAATGTTATAATTTTTTTTCTCATTATACATGTCTTAATTAACTATTTAATAGCAATGGTACTAGACAAATTAAATTGAATAACCATATTGTATATTATGTTGAAATATTCAAAGTTCATGAAACTTTAGCAAAAATGATTTATGACTTCAAATGTTAAAAAGAATACATGAGAAATAATATAATTAGACCTTTCTGCCCAAAAATTATATACTACTATTACTGTCTCCAAAAGAAAAAATTAGTATTTATCCACTACTTATGTGGACATGTATTTGTACCAACAATTTTTTTTTTCTCTTCATAACCTAGAATTTCAAGACACAGCCATGAAATTCAACATGAAGATGCCCATTCACATTTGATTCCTTCTCGCTATCACATCATTGTTTGCTATTCAGATGCTTTGTTCAATGATGAATGATGAATCATAAAGAAGATTACTGCCTTAGGTGATTACAGCCCCTTATTTTATTTTACCTTTCGGAACCAACAGCTCAATGTCATGTGTGAACATGGGCATGTTCTTGGAAGCTTCCTCCATTACCTTAGACCTTTTTCAGCCACCAAAATAAATAAGTAAAAATAAATAAATAAATAAATAAAATTCCAACGAAAAGACTTGGTCCATTGACTTCCCCATTAAGCAGAATACAAGACTAGGACCTACTTAAAGATTTCAATTATTGAGTCACTTATCCTTAGGAAGGTCATCAAAAGCCTTTATGGGTGCCCTAACTTTATTATAATCCTTGCATGACACGTCCGCTTTCCCTTTTTGTTTTTTTGAAAATAAAAAAGGAGAGAATGGACTAGAAGTGCCACCCTCCTGTTGATTATTATTATTATTATTATTATTTTCATTTGAAAGGATTGATATACTCAACTACATCTATATTTAGATCGATCTTTATTAATTTTTTAGTATATTAAATATTCATTGCGGACCTTTATAGACAACTCAGACTTTTATTAATCAAAAGTTAGTATGACAAGAAAAGATTTTAAAATATACAAGCAAAATCAAAAGAGAATACTACAAGATAACTGAAATTTTACTTTGAGAAAAAAAAAAGGAATAAAAAAATAGAAAATTAAAAAAAAACAAAAAGAAAAAGGAAAAAAAAAAATGAATGGGTGTTTAATAGCTGTTGGCCACAGGGTGTTGGGGACAAGTAAAAGAATTGAGACCTTAAGAAAACTGAAAAAAAGCATGGGCAGCTGCAAAAATTTCTGGGATTTCATATTCGGATTGGAGCAACACACAATCTAGCTAATCTATTCTGCTTTTCCATCCCTTCTTATATCCATTTATCCAGTGTCTTGAGTGGAAGTAAATATATATATATATATAGTGACCTTACTTATATATATAGACATACATATATATATAGAGTTGAAAAGGTCATACTTTGCATGTGGATTAATTTGTCTATATACATGTTTTCATGGTTTTCGTTGCCTTTTCCCTTTCCATTATATTTGATTCCATAAGAAATCAAGAATGGTAGCTTGTGGGGGCTCCCCAATTGTACGTTTGTCTCATTGTATCAGAAACGCAATTAATTAGTGCTGTAGTTGAGGTTGTCGTTGTTTTCTTATTTTATGTTATTATATTTTATTTTTATTTTTCATTTGTCCATAAAGTATCCATATTCATTTGCACGAAGGGGGATTATGAATTTCCAAAAGTTAGGTTGCCTAAAAAATAAAGTGAAATGATGTCTATAGATGTGTCTGACCAGGCCATCCTAAAACCCCAACCAATAATTCAAGCCATTGCTACAATGTGTATATATAGAATATATTTTAATTATCTAGTACCCTACATGCGGCCAACCATAAACTGTCTTCTGAGTTCTTGGACAAGCCACATGAATTGCCAAATCCTAGGCTTCCCTGCGCAACCCCTCAAGGACCAGACCACGACACAGACAGCTAACGTTTGTTTTGCCTGTTTATATTTATTTAAGATTTTGAACTTGTATTTTGGGCAGATGTTGAATGGTAGGTCCATTTTGATGATAAGGTTTGTTTTCTTTTTCCCTGAATTTTGGAGCCCGCTTTTAAGTGGTTATAACTTATATTCGATTTTACTACAGCTGGTTGTATAGATAAGAAGTTGCCATCATAATAAAGTTTGTTCATAATGATATACTAATATATGTGTAAGGAACCCCCAAAAAATAATAAAAATAAAAATAAAAATTACATTACAGACCAAAAAAATTACATTCACACAATAATTCTGGATCCAAATAGATCTAATTAGATAATAAAATTTGCTATACTTATTGCTAATTCTCTATAATTTTTTTAAACTTTGTAAAATGACCCAAAATAAATAAATAAATAAAATACAAAGGGTTAATTTCACAAATGATACCCGAACTTTGCCAAAATATACAATTATGTATCTTAAGTTTGAAATTGATTAAGTTAGTACCTAAACTTTGAAATTGACAAATTTAGTACCTAGAAAAACTTTTTATGCACGCTAACGGTACCTCCATTAAGTTCTTTAAGATATTAAATTGAACAATTTCACACTTTTTCAACAATCAAATTGATTGATTTCAAAGTTCAAGTACTAAATTGATTGTTCTCAAAATTTAGGTCCCTAATTGCCTACCAAAATTCATGTACCATTTGTGACGTTATCCCAAATACAAATAATAAAAATAATAATAAGATAAGAGTGAAAAGTGTCTTTTTATTTCTATAGATCCTTATGAAGACACAATCTTTTAAACTAACATATCTCTCTTGAAAACCGTCCTCATCTCGAGGAATCCTTAGACAACATTGGCGATAAGTGGTTTCCTTTCTTTACTTATGTTTTCTAATATAGAAGAGAGAGTTAAAGTTAAATTCTCGAAAGTTACAAGGTTGTCTCTATCGTAATTATGGAGGATCAATTGGTTTTTGAGGAAGTTATTAAAAGTCAAGTAGATTCAACAATGAGTTCTTGTGGACGGAACCAATTAAAGGGAAATTAGATTGAAGAAAAGTTACAAAAAGGTAAGATTATTTAGTATGAATTTGAAATTATAAGTATTAATTCTATTAGAAATGTATAGGTATGTCATATGTGTTAATATGGTTTTAGGGTGTTGAATATAAATATAGAAGGGTCAACAATGTTTTTTGGGTTTGAAACAAAAGAAAACTTACAAATATGACATTTCTGGGAGGACACGACCAAGTGCATGACTCATGTATAGGTTATATTAACCTTTAAATGTCATGAAATTTTGAATGGAGTGTTTTTGAAAGTGCACAACCACTTGTATGAGCTTATGTATGGTCGTGTAAACCTTGTGTGAGTCACATGACCATTTGCATGAACTTATGTATAGGTTATGGTTAGTTTCTATACCTTACATGACTTTTCACCATGATTGTATACCGACCCATTACTTTGCACAACCTTTCACTAGATAGTGTACCGACCTGTGTATTTATATAACGTATTTTAAATTCACCTTTTTCCTCTCAAAATCAATCAAAAACTTATTTAATTCCTTCCTCTAAGATTTAGTTTTACCCTTAGATCTTGAAACCTAGATACCAAAACAATAATCTCTAAATTCTCATTCTAAAGTTCATATGTTACATTTTCTTAAAAAATAATTAGTTTGGTAGAGGCAAGAATTATAAAAGTGTAAACAATAAGTGTGTTTATTAAATATAATGGTTCTAAATGTATTAATTGTTTATAATTTAGGTTAGGAGGTTCTAGTGTTCTAGACATATTGGCTTTCTAGGCATGCATATACCTTATTCGTGCCTATGCTTGTCTAGGAGATAAGCTTAAATTGAATAATGAATACTTGATTATAACTGTGGTTAGTGCAGTAAAATACCAAAGATGCTAACATGGCACCCCAATCCTTGTGTGATGCTGTTAATGCATGGAGTCACAACTCAAGATGATTATGGATTGATTTAGGGGTTTTGGACTTATGGATATTGGAGAGCACTTAACTTCATATAAATGTATTGCTATATTTATGTCTAACATTTTGATTTATCCTTATGTTGCTTACTTGACTTAAAATTAAGATACAAAAAATACTAGTTGTTACATTAATGATATGCCTGCATTTGAATGTGGAGTTGTTTGATCACGTGCATGTGGTTGTGGTAAATGTTTATTGGACTCCTATTCTTTCACCTTTTTTAAGCAAAGGTGGTGAACGTGTAGATTATTGTATCCTAGTTGCAGTCAGTTAGTGGGTTTGGGAATATAACTAGCATTGGGGACTATCCTAGATGTGTTAATTTATGAAAGTAAAGACTTTAGTTAGGTGTAATTGATCTAAATGATAATAAGTGTTTAGCATTTTCTAGTAGTATAATATTTTAGTCATAATTATAACACTTGTAGTGTTGGTTTGATGGACATTTTGAACCATTTGTTAGTTGAATTCTTATTGATTAGAAGAAGATACTTATGTGATTGATTATGATCACAAGTACGTAATGTAGTATTATTTGGAGTCATTAACATATAAGTGGTTTTGGAGTTATTTACGGTGTAAATTGTGGATTTCTAGCATGTTTACAGTTTCAATGTGTCCATACTCATTATGGACACGTGACAGGTTTTAAATGAGTCTAACTTTAGGGCATTACACTTTATAGTGTATATAATGAAATGAATGTTCTAGAAAATATTTAAAAATGCCATTTATTTTTAATTAAAATTATTAAGCTCATTTTATCTATTGTAGAATAGAGCTGGCATTTAACACCCGACTTTTGAACCTAGAAATAACATGACATGATTAGAAAAAGGTTTGGGTAAGAGAAAATAAGTTTGGATAATAAATGAGTTAAACCTGAAAACGATACGAATTTAAACCTGTCTAAATTCGGGTCTAGACCTAAACCCGTCTACAAACTCGTGAACTTGTTAAAATATAATAATATTTGTTTTGTATTTTCATTTTGTTAATATATATATATATATATATATATATACAATACGGATCTTATTTAACAAGTAAAACATATATAATGTATATATTAATATATAGTTTATTTATTTCCTTTATATAAAACATATGTACATGTATATACACAACATATATATCATATAACATGTAAATTAAACCAGACATCTATAAGAAATATATGTATAGATATAATAGATACATATAGTAAAATCTATAGGTTATAAATATATAACCTATATGCTATATAAAGATTATGCATATAAATATAATTATATCTATATTAATATAGAGATTAGATATGGAACATTTATTAAGTGGTTAAATAATATATAATACATACACGTAACTTAAAAAGTACATATAGAGTATGAATTATATATAACATATATTGCATAATTATATATAACATAATCTATATATATGTCACATAACATATATATATATATATATATATATAAAACAGATATTTATAATGTATATGTGTATATATACTTATCATACATATAAAAGATATATATGTTATAAGCACATAGTTTATATGTTACATATAATTGTATGTGTGTTATAATTCATTTGTTATATAAAATAAATATATAATGTATATATATAAATATTATTAATATATAAATTATATATCTATGTCAAACTATAGATTTTATATATAATATATATAGTTTGTAAATATTATATATATACAAAGAAAAATTATACCAAAAGGTCATAATATTTGGGGGTAAGTTTATTTTGAGTCTTAGCGCTTGGAAAAATGATTTAATTCAAGTCTCCATGGATATGTCATATAGGAAAAGGGTCTTGTGCGTTTTAATTAAATATTTCTCTTATTGACACGTGTCCATGGGTACCTGAATTAAATTACTTTTCTCAAACCAAAATGTACTTATACCCAAATGTTGAGACCTCTTTTTAATAACTTGAAATGTTGAAACTCGAAAAGACTTACCCCAAAATATTGAGACCTTTTGGTATTTACCCTATATATAAATATATAACTCAAAGAGTATATATAAAACATAAATTACCTGAAATATATATTATATAGATATATATCATAATGTGTGTATGTCTATAACATATCTATACATATAGAATCTATAGGTTATAAACATATAGTATATATGTTATAGTTTATTTGTTATATAAACGAATATATTTATATGTGTGTGTTCTCAATATAATATATAGATAGTATTTAACATATTATATTGATCCATATATATATAACTAACATAATCTATATGTTATGTAAATCGTATAACATATATAACAAATGTCTAAAGGGTATATATGCATAATTTATGTATTACATATCTATTGGTTAAAAATATAGACTTTTTTTTTTATTACTGGCAAATATTATTTACTAATATTACACTTATTTAACAATGCATTAAGTCACATATTATAATCTCTTCTTTTTTAATTATATATGTATAATATATCATACGTAGTTTGTTAAATATATCTTCTTAGGATAATAACTATTTTAAAATATTAACTTTCTAAGATAATACAAAATATTTAAATTCCAATGGAATCTATATAAATCTCATCATTCAATAAACAAGTTGACGTGGGATATGAAATATGATATAAATGGGATAGGTCAAAGGTTTAGGATTTTATACATGAATAAAAAATGGGTCAGATCATGGATTAAGGTTTTTGGAGACCAACCCTTAGACATGGATACGAGACACAACATTATAACACGAATTGTCAGCGCTATTGTGGAATTAGATCTAATAATTGAACTAAAATTGATAAATTAGTTACTCTAACCCTTTAGTAACTTCAATAGATAATTTATTCATTCATTTTTAAATAAAATCTACTTCACCAATAGATGCCCTTCCATCTCTTCTTTCTTTCCAATTCTTCTCTCTTATTCCCAGTATTACTCTCAAATCCTCTATGGAAATGAAGGCAAGCTCCTCCACCATCCCTTTTTCTTTTCTTCTTCTTCCTCTACACAATAGTTACTTTGGACCTTGACAAGTTTTAATGTATTGGATTTATGATGAGGTTGTAGGTTGACATAGAAAATAGCAAGCAAAAGAGTAGTAAGTATTTTCTTCTCTCTTAGTATAGAAATTATTTAAATTTTTAACATTATTTTAAATTTTTGAATCAAATAGCAAGGACTCTTCAACAATTGACTATTGGTGCTTATGCATATATGGAAGTATGGGTGTAATAAGTTAAGGAACATAAGGAAGAAATGTTATAAATTATTATCATATCATATATGAGGAGCTTTTGGATTAGGTTTTTAATGAATTGAAATATACATTGCATAAACATTTAGCAACTATGTGAATCATACATTTAGGTTTTGAATTTAGGTTCTAGGATTGTTAGTGTAATACTTTGCAATTAATTATGTGCAATTTATGCCTTATGAGTTAATGAACACCACAATCGCAAATTATTGGAGATTAATTATGAAATAGATCAATGTGGGATTTAAATTAGCAAGAGATTGAGATTTTAATTGATTTGAGAAAGTACTTTAGAAATAGGCGTTTAGTCTTGAGTAGTATAATAACTACCACTTTGCAATCTATCAAGGGTAATTTCATGGGGCATTAAATTGGTGGTTGGTTACAGTTGTCCCATTATATCAATCAACACCATCTCCCCTTTCCATAATTAGTTTACTAAAATCCCTTTACGACAATCCAAACGCTTACAAGTGAACATTTCAAGTCCATGATGCTAAACTAAGTGTAACATCAACCTGTAAACATGATGTTACACTCCCATAAGACACCCTAGTGGCATTGGTGCCCCCTTGTAATAACTTAGAAAATCATGAAATATAAATAAGCCAACTAAGGCTTTTTAATAAAACTTACGGGTATCATACTATTAGGACACTCCATGGCATGGACATTTAAAACAGGATCGTGAGGTTGTCAAGATGAGAAATTTTGCATATATATAATTTCTTTACAACATGTTTCCTTACATACAACTTAAAATCAGCTCCCGATAAAGCCTTACAAACTAACAAGGAACAAACGTAAGTATTCTATGCTAAGAAACTATCTCCGACTCTCACTCGAGCCATGGATTTCTCCTTAGATAATGAGATCCCTTACACTTCTAACAAACAAGAGCACCTTTCCCAGACTCTTCTCTTCTCCTTCGGATATCCTAGGTGTCTTGAAGAACTTATTCTTTTTAGAGATTGAACTTATTCCAAGATTATCATGTGGCCTCTTTCCAAAGGCTTGACCTCTCTTTTTATATCTTTTTACCTCATACCTTCTAGCATGTTCAATAACTCGTTCCTTTTCCACAAAAGTAGAGAAATCTTCAATCTCAAACTTAACAAATCTTCTTTGATAATGAGGCTCCAAACCAGCTATAAAAGTTTGTCTTTTTAGCTCATCATTGACTCTATAAGAACTTGAAGCACACTGTAATAACCTGTTAAACTCATGCTCATGCTCATACTCATCAATATTTTTGTTCTCTAGTGTAAGGTTCATCAAATCTGTGCTATATTTCACTCTTAAGCTGCTTGGGAAGTACTCCCTTAAAAACCTTCTCCTAAAATCTTCCCATACGATTGGCTATGGTAAAACTCTTTCCTTTGAGTCCTACCATATCCTAGCTCTTAACCTTAGCAAATATGTCATGTATGGCACTTTAAGAGCATCAGGCACTTGAATCTCATCAAAAGATCTCTCTACACGATCCAACCAATCTTTTACTTCTTCTGGTTTTCCATGGAACCCTTCAAAATATCTATTGCACTTGATAGACTCTGGAAGTATGTTTCTTTGTGGTCATGGGATAGGAGGCTAAGGATACTGCATATCATGTCTAACCGAAGCTAGTGCTTGACTTTTAGTAGCCAACTCAACAGGCTGATCTACCTCTTTTAGTACAACAGTCGATGGTATAGGGGTTCAAGTTCTTTGCGACGCTATCAGGGGTACAACAAGTGGTTCAGCATGTATGTCTACTGGAGTAGCTTGGGGTGCTACTTGGGGTTGTTTCCCTTCTTGAATCGCTGGTAGAATTAGAGCATTCTACTGCTTTATAGCTAATAAGATAACTTCTAATCCTTAAGGGGGTGGAGGTGGAGGATTCTGTGGTCCAGGTTGTCCTTGATTAACAAGTTCAGGAGCTTGGGGTTGAACGTTTGGTGCGAGCAATTGAGCATTCCTTGCTCTTCTTCCTTGTCCCCTATTTTCAAGGCAAAAGGGTTAGCCCCGACATATTCACTTGTAACTTCCAGATAACTAAACAATAGCCAAATAGTGCATGCCCTATAATAAAAGTCACATGCAATGCCACAAAACTTTCCTAGAGATCACTATGCCAACAATACTCCTAACACTCGTCCCTTTAATCTACCACTTTCTTACTATGTAAACCTTACACTCCACTCTAAAGGTTTATCTAGGATTCTAGGTCAACACAGCTACAGATTTATAAAGATCTTATACATATTCGAATCTCCACATCTGTGCAACCTTTACTCTGATACCAATTCTTGTCATACCCCCGCAAGCTACCCTAGTAGCATTGGTATCCCTTGTGATAACTTGGAAAATCATGAAATATAAATAAACCAACCAAAGCTTTTCAATAGAACTTGTGAGCATCATATTATTAGGACACTTCGTGGTATGGACATTTAAAATATGATCGTAAGGTTGTTAAGATGAGAAATTTTGTATACATATAAGTTCTTTAGAACATGTCCCCTTACATACAACTTAGGATCAGCTCCTAACAAAGCCTTACAAACTAACAAGGAACAAACATAAGGTATTCTATGTAAAGAAACTATCTCCAACTCTCACTCAAGCCCTGGATTTCCCCTTGAAGCTTACTACCTCTCCTTCCCTCAAGCTTGGATCTACTCTAGAGATCCCTAAAAGTATATAAAGTCTGTAGAAGTATGAGCACACAACAACTTAGTGAGATAATATAATTAGACCATACGTCAAACAAATGCTAAACAAGTTTTAATTACAATCGTATGCAATGCCACACTCTACCATATATAATGCACAATTCGGATGACCGGAATCCAAACCAGTAGAGATTTACATCCTCTCTCGGGGGTTAAATGAACTGGCTCAAGTAGTCAATGCCTAGAAGAAACTGAGAACTAAGGAAGGAGAAACTTTTCCAAAACGTACTAAGTATATATACATGCTTAATTATATATATATATATATATTCAATATAATCTCAATTTCACCTTAGAACCATCAGAATCTCCTTAGGTGTTAACACCCTAAAAGCTAATTCTAAATTGAGCGACATCCTTCGGTGCCTACCTAGTTCCTACAAAGCTGACAACCCTATGATAATCATACTTGGACTCTACCAGAGTGACAAGGTATTACCATAGAATCGAAATATCAACACGTGACTTCGGTACCATGCTAATGTAGCGTGCTGTCATGTAATGCATGTCTATTTTGAATTAAGGGTTGAATAAGATTTAGGTCATATTATTGATGGCCAAGCAGTATTCAAACAATCATCAAATCTCATCACACATTAGCAATAAGAAGATTGTTATCACTTCTGATATTAAAGCTTGTCACACAACTAAGCACCATACAACATACATTATCGCCATCTCCATAGATAATCAGTTATGTTTATATAGAGACAGGTGCAACTACATTACAAGCACAACATCGTGATGAGATTTAAGTTATTCATCTGTGCATCCTGCTTAGAGATCGTAGTAGGCTATTGAAAAATCTAGGTCTTGATTGAAAGCTCCTATAGAACAATTAGCATACATCACTAAACACATAATAGAGAAGACAAAACTCTTATAAGAACTTATGCGTCTTAGATTTCTAATAAAAATTTCTTAACTTATGTTCTTCATCATCGCTTACTACTTAGGTTGGGTCGAATCTCACATCGCTACACAAAACTAGGTTCGCACCGAAGCAAATAAGGGGTCGAAGGCAACATAGGGAGGGTCGCGAGGTACATTGCTATAAAAAAACCATGTCGTGCCTTAACAAACTAGGGGTCACATGCTGCTAAAAAGCTCATGACTTGTGTTACAGGCACGTCAAGGGCAGGGCTCGACATTAGGTCGTAACAGAAGCTATGCTCCATGCACTTTGTTTTATTTTGGCTGCGACAACCCTTAATACGTATCGCGGGGTACATCGAAGGCTCGACCGTAGGCCCACAACGGGTACTATCTCCAATACTTAAACTTATTTTTTGGTGCAACAACCTTCAGTGTCAATCACGGGCATGTTGAGGGCTCGACTTTGAGCTGCGACAAATACTGTGCATCAAAACTTACCTCTCGACACTTACACTAGCCTAGCACTGATCCATCTCAAGGGAAAAACTAGGCTGCAACACCAACAACAAACAGAACAACCTCCAAAGCAACTCCATCTCACTACAAACTCTTTTAGAATAGATCTTAACATCAAAACACGCATAAAGGTATCCAACATAACAACTCCTTACACTTACTGATCCAACATGAGACTTATCTTTTTATACCTATCTCTAGATATATCATAAAAGCTTAAAGGGTTGATCTACTCTATTTTATTGCATGTTTTGTCATTCTTTATTCAAATAAGCATAGATAACTTTTGTTTATACGCATATAGCAAAAATTATTCGTTTTTAGCTTAAACAAACTCAAAAAAGTGGGCTTTTATATGAATGGTGAAATGTATACATGCACTGGTGTAATTAATAAAGATACTTTCTAAAATCTTTGAAAACAAGGCAAACGAAGATACATGTCATGTGTTTTGAGATTACTTGACTTTCTTCTTTCCAAAACACTGGTTGTGTAGATTGTAGATGCAATATTGGGATTTTTCAAGCTAAAAATGCAAAGGTTTGGAATAAAAGACTTTGTGCAAGTAAAAGAGAGTATGTTAGAAAGTAGACTTTGAAAATTTTGTGTTTTTTTTGAAAACAACAACAACTAATTGGTGTAAACTTTCAAATCTTTTATTACTTTTCATTTATGTTAAAAAAAAAAAGTATGGTGTAATCGAGAATTTTCATTTCAGCATTTAATGAAAGAAACCTTATTAAGATAAATGGCAGTACATCTATAATTCAAAACTTATGGTAGATAGTTTGCAAATAAAATTATGGTATTTTGGAAAAGATTTAAATATAAGAAATGAAATTTAAAAATTTTTAATGGTTATAAAACAACCAGATTTTAGAACAACTGTGAGATATTAATTAATGTACTACCAAAATATTTATTATTTCAGGATATAAAATTAGATTTAGATTTTTAATTTCTTTGAATTTTTTTAATTTATGGAAAAAACCTAGGAATTACACAGGAATACAAATCTAAATAAAGTATCATTAGGCAGTGAATAATTAGAATAAGTTTGTAACAAGCATTAATAATTCGGTTTGTTAATTTAAGTTTAAGGAGAATGATTAAGGCATGTGGTTGCCTTATGTGTATTAGTTGTGCTTCACAAAAGAAACCGTCAGTTGCTTATGTCCATTATTCAACAGCCTATATTGTCATTCAAAGCATTAAACATTTTGAGTCACATTTTCCACTACTACCTTGTAATTTGGCTTTCTTTTCATCAATTATTAGTAAACATTTTGAACCACATATTGATTAGCGATGTCAGTTGCTTCTACAACATTTGCCAAACCTGCTTCAAACGACAATACAGCAAATATAAAAAGGAATCGTTGGCTAGGTTTGATTCCTATCATCAGCCATGGGATCATGAGAATTCAATTTGACTTCTATTTTGGCTTGTAGTGATGATATTGAATCTTCCAAGTAAATAGACTCTTCAATCCTTGCTTTAGTCTGCACTAGCAATCTGATCTCTTTTAAATTCAGTTGGATCCATTGGTAGTGGTGTTATTTGCTAGCCATCCTTTTCAAAAGACTAAGTCATTCTCGGATTTACCATACAATGTGTTCTTGTGAAATCACAATGATTTTCCTAGTAAAACATCTGTAGCATCCATCCATAGGCACCGCACCATATACAATTTTATCTATTTACGAACATGATAATGATATGCCACGTGTCTACATTTTTAATTTTTGATAATTTAATATTTTATTTTTAAATTTTGATAAATTAGTATTTACACTTTCAAGATATGTACGATTCAGTACCTCCGTTAAATAATATTTGATGGACGTTAATTTTGATGATAAGATAATGATAAATTAAGTATCTATATTTTTAATTTTTGAAAATATTTTGATAGTATAGTACCGTATCTTTAGATGTTAACAATTTTATCTACATACCCGCTAATGGGTGAAGGAATCCAAAGCTGTATATTAATATGAATTGTTCACTTTTCACCAAACCAATGAGGACTAGACGACTCAAGATGTGTCACACTCTTCGGATCCCAAGCATTAAAATGAACCTGTAAGCAATAAGTTGGTACAAATTCCCCTTTTAATGTATTTAAATCAAGGATTTTCTTGTACTAAATACTATGAATAGAGCAAATTGTTCATTTGTTCATTCTCAGCGATTATGTCCTGGATAAAGCACTGGCACCTAAACAATTACCTTTGGTGTAATGCTTGGGAAGCTTTTGGTTTCAACCTGCAAGCATGGCAATAAATTTAGAATAAGACATTAGAGTGATAGTAAGTGAATTATGAGTGCATCTTAGAAAGGAAAAATCAAAATTTCAAAATTGAAAGAATAAACTTAAGTTGGACTCCTTCGAAACCATCATGGCATAAATTCAACACACGTGGACCTGCAAATCTAAGAAAAAGCATAGTGACTATTGGTGTGGTTATCAAAGACGAACAAGGGCAATAGGTCTCAGGCCTAGTGAAATGAATTGGACACATGGACTTCTTAAACTTTGAGCTTCAAGCAATTGTTTGGGGGCTTCAGTTATGCTGGAGAATGAAATCACAAAGCAAGAGGTCAAATCAAATTCAAAAGTTGCAGTGTTACTTCAAAATAAACCCAAAGGTCTTCATTACCTTAGAGAAATAAACAAAGTAGCGACCGCCCTAGCGAAAGAAGTCCACTACATGGAATTAGACAATTTGATAATCAAGAACCCATCAGACCGGCTTTCGAACTTACTAGCGTCTGATATAATGTATTTTGATATGTTTAGGGAAGTTAGAAGTAACTATGAACATTCGCACAACAGACAATGGTAGTACATCTTTTGATCCCCATTTCGTGTTCTGTAAATGAGACTTGTATGTTTTGTCATATTTTTATAAAATGAAAGCATTAAATTTTATATATAAAAAAACTCCTCTATTTTTAAAGACCTTTTTTTTTGTTTTTTCTTTTGCCTCTCGCTTCTCTATATCTAGTACAAAATTTTTGTTTCAGAAGTGGGAGCCAAACACAAATTGCTTTCATCTTTTTTATTTTTTTTTTCAACTTTACATTTACATGTTTCAAGGAGTCTTAAGTTGTGGACCCTCACTTCACAAATTCTCTATAAAAATGCTTTATCAGGTTTTCCAAATTCATCATTTGTAAAGAATGTCTAAATATTACTAAAAAATTTGAGCAAATCTTTCCCTCTTTCCATTCTCAATCAAATTTATTTAGATAAAATGAAATGTTTCCACCTCATCTTTAAAAAATGTTAATTCCAAGGTCATTCTAGTAGCAAGATGATTGTAAAAGTTTGGCAACCTGTAGAATTCGTTTTGTATCTACATAAAAATGGAAAATGACGACAACAACCACTCTTTCTAGTTTTCCAGTCAAGAACAAAAGCAAGGCGTCATACTCTAGAATATCAAGTGTAGATGCTTTCTAGATTTACATTAGTTTTCGAATGACCTCATCGATAGCAACTTGGAAAACACTTTTATAATAGATAAAGAAGAGGAACTTTCAAAGAGTTGGTGTTACTCCAAAGCTGCATGGTCCATGACACTTATTTTTTAGCAAACGCACGCCAAATGCTTTTGCCTAACTATCGTTATTCCCAACTAACATTGTTATATTGATATTAAAAAAAGTTAATCCCAAATATTTATCCATATCGGGTAATTACAGACACTTTTTTCAAACTTTTTTTAACAAATTGTTTATTAAAAAATAAATATAAATAAAAAAATTAGCAATTTTCATGAAAAGATCAAATAGATCAAATATAAATGTAAATTAGATATATTTACACATATCATTTCAATACAAATAAAGATAAAAAAACAGACCATCTAAACATATATGTTTACAGAAAGACCACTTTTGTGGAATAATATTTAATGAGTAATACACACAATATGAATACTTGATGTGTAACTACTAATCATACATTAACACAATGATGAGGTAGTTGATAGTTTTTAAAATAACCAACATCCATATAATTACATGTTAAAATATTTTTGATAGTTACATACTATGTGTACATTACACCGCTTTTATATTTGTTTCAACAAACGTAAAAGGATAAAAGAAAATGCACTCCAAACATTATCTATATTAATAACGAAGGAATCTTTATTTTAATATTATACTTAACTTTACTAAAATTAGTCCTTTTTCATCTATAACTTTTCTCTTCTTATATATTCTTTAATATCCTTCGTTCTATGATAGATCTTTTTTATCAATAGTCTTATAGTTTAATTGTATTATGATGAACCAGGTTTGAATTTCTTCTCTTTGGTTGTAAGGAATTGTTAAAAAATTATTTTGTTTTTATTAAACTCGTTTTCATTCATTTTTGCCTTTTTTTCTATGCACTCGTACTAGGTATTTTGTCATTTTGTGTATGTATATTTTATATGTATGCGTTATATATATTAATAATAGATGTATATCCATTATTTGTATGATATTAAAATCGGCAACATAAAAATAATTTGACACAAATAAGAGAGAAATACAATAACTTTCTAAACTTTAATTTTGATGCAAACACATCATTAAAATGTAAAGTGAACTTTAACATTTCCTAGACTTTGATTGAATTTGCAACTAACCCTTAACAATTCCAAATAACTCCCTTATCTTTGATCTCAATGCAAGAAACTTATCAAATTTATTAAAATGTACGGAAACATCTTGTGTATTTGTTTCAATAAATTTTCAAGGAAAAATTCTTTATATATGGTTGTTGCTAATTTTAAGAGTTTAGGAGGAGGTTAAAGATTCAAAGGTTGTTTATGCAATTTCTTCAAATTATAGGTACATTTTTTATCATCATAACTATACATAATTGTCACCACCATCCAGTCATGGGACGACAACACTTTGCTAGTTTTTTCCCCTACAATAACATTTTAAAAATGCTGTCTATTCCATAAAAAGAAGGTCGCCCATTATTTAAACAGCTCTAAGATGACCTCACATGCCTTTTTTTAAGGCAGGTAGGTGGTGATAATAACAGGCACTTTGTCTTTTACACAATATAATTAAGCCAATTTCAACAGTTAATGAACGATGTGAGAGAGAAAAAGTGATTCAAGATAAGGATTACTGACGTTCAATTATTATTATTATTAATCAGGTTATTAATTATCATACATTTGATTTAATGACGTAAACAGATGCGTATTTGATATATGTTGGAAGATACGTGACAAAAGTACTAAATGAAAATTACTATTAGCACTTAAATATGGCCAGGTTTGAGGTCAAATACAAGTAACCCTTTCCGATTTGCTAATATATGTATAATTTATTTGATGTCTGGGTTTCTCTTTACTTCTTCAAAATGATTTCAACTTTTTACTAGATACAAGAGCCGAGCAACTATACGTGTTGACCATTCTTATATGGCAACCACATCATGTTTAATACTTTGATTTATAACGTGTTGATCGTTCTTTTATCATGTTAATACTATGATTTATTCTATTATGATAGGTATTGTACCATATTCTATCTATTTTAATTGAAAACACATAGTTTGGGGCTAATATAGTAGGAGAAAAATTTAAAGTAATCAAACTAACCCTCATTTTTAAATGCGTTCAAAAGACTAATTATAATGCTAATGTTGTCTATTTTCTTACTTAACATTGTGATGGGAATCAAAGCCACAGATCAAATCAGAATCTGTGTTGTGATAGTTGCATGACTTGATTTTGAACGATGGTTTAAATAACTTGGTTCAAAGAATCCTTGAATGTCATTCTAATTACATAGAACATTCAAGGAGTCTCTGGAAGAAAATTTATGTTGCATCATGTGAATTTAGGAATGAGGATTTTACTATTGGAGTCAGCAACAACTCTTGAGTAAGATGTTTCAAATTCGGCATTAGATTCTACTTCAAATTCTAGTTTTTGGTTCTATGTGTATACTTCCTATTCTACCAAGAATTCCATTTACTTCTTTTAAAGCTTCGATTGAGTGCTAGGATTTATCTTGGATTAGTGCAACGCTTGAATGATATACACAAAGAAGACCTCCATAGCCACAATTTATTTTACCTCATTGAGAAAATCCTTCAAAATAGATATTCTTTCATCATGACTAATAATTGTTTTTCCTAAACTGTTATTGTTCCAATTTTGCATGGATCGTGCAACCTAGTGAGGCTTCTCCTAGACACATAACATTATTGTGTTACAAATTAATTACAAATTCAAACTAATTTGTATAATAATTTCTAGAGAGTGGAAGGGATATATAAGGTCTTTTAATGTACCATATTTTAGAATAGCGGACTTCCAATATTTAAGAATGCGTATAGTGGGGTTGCTACAGCTGGTTGATCAAGTTCGATAAGCATGGTGGTCAACCTGAAAGAAGTCTTGAACTGATGAAATGTAAGATGTTGTAGAGAGAATGGAGGAGGAATAGACAAACCTGGATTTTCAGTACAAGTGTGACAGAAGATCAAATTAGATAGGTTCGATCGTTCTTGACTCGTTTTTCATAGAATAGGTCTTTGATCTTTCTTTAAGGTGCTTCGGCAAAGTTTTCATGTTGCTCTCAATCTTAGCAATGCGTAGAATGCTCTTCAAAAGAAGAGAGTCTCTTATTTATAAATGTTGGAAGCTAATGTTATCTTTGGATCCTTAGGATGGATTCGATGGCTGAGACTTGAGTCTTTTTTTTTTTTTTTAGTAATGGGTTGGGCTTGTAAATGGGTTTGGAAAGAGTCTAAGGGCATTTTATAGTATAAAAGAAGTCCATTATTTATTTAAAATAGTCTTTTTCAATATAAAAGGGCTTAAGATTTATTTTAGTTAAATAAAGCCCAAATCATCACATGAAGATATTTCTTGAGTCTACTTTTCGCGCACGAGAAAACCAAATAAGGTCAAGAACGGAATAAACTAGTCTGATAATCCCTGTTCCGATTCTACTGAGCGGAATCTCCCTATGGCATCTCGTATTGGACTTGGTTTCCTAGGCCCTGTCACTAGCTCAGAATACCGATCCATAGCATTAAATTAAACTAAAAGACTAATTACTGAAATGACCTTCTATAGAATGAAATCCATATATTGGAGCTATTGTATATTTTTACTAATTGCAAAATGCCATATTGAGCTGGATGAATGTTGATATCCTAAAATTGATGTCATAACCATATCCCCACTACTATAGGAGAGCACATAAGCAAATTAAATAATTTAATATAAGTATTGCTCATTAAAACTGTTAGATATTTAAACAAGATTGATTAAGCCATATAGAAATAGCAAATATTTAACTTCTTGAAGTTGTTGAATTCTTTCATTTATTCTCTTATACTTTTACGTCTTTACATATGTGTCATTGGCAAATATCAGTCACTTTTTACCGACAATATAATATTCTAATTAGAAGTCATACCCAAAAATAAAATTTAAACTCCAATATTAATAAATGCATATAGTATAGACTGAAGTCCGATGAAAAAAAGTAAAACATAATAACAAGTGCAGCAAACTTATTTGTTTGAACATTTGATGGAGTGTCACCCCTTGAAATTAAGTCAAGAGATAGTGATGCTCTACCACAAATTTTGAGCCAGAAGCTGAAGCCCAGGTAGCATCCCTCCCAATCAGAGCCATCAATCGTTCAAAACTAGTTCTTTCTCACTCTCATTATTTACGGAAACCCAAGTGACGACAACCCAATTGAGAACAGACACCAAAAAGATATCTACATCATATGCGCAACGTTATTTGAAGCAAAGATTCAAATCCATTAGTTAGATATTATCCTTTGGAATGGACCTATAGGGTTGTAGGATTTAATCATGTCATGTCCCTAGAACGCTTCCTAGTTGTAACGGTATCTGAAATATTTCAAATTTTACTAGTTTAATTAAAAATATGTATATTAGATCGTATAAAATATGAAAAAATTTAAACCAAATTAAAATATAAATTAGAAATTTTGAGCTAGATAATTTAACTAAGTAAATTAGGTAAATTATATAGTAAAATTAGGTGAATTAGCAATTTCAAGCTAGTAATTAATTTCAAATGAAAATAGAGATTAAACCATATTAATTTTTTATTTCATCCTACCAAATAAATTAAACCAAACCCAACTATCGATTTGGTCATCCACCTAAAATACAATTTTGCAAATTTTCCGTTTTTCCCAATTTCGACGAGTTCATTTAAATTCGATACCTAAATTTCTCAACACCCTAATTATGACCAAATATCTAGTTTAATCACCTAATTAGCTAAATTTATTTTACCATATTTAAATTTGCTAAATCAAAATTCCTAAATTAATCTAGCTATTTTTCTAAGCCCATGGAACCTCTAATTGCATCTTAAGACCTTAATCAAATTACAACTCAACCCCCTAATCATCTTTGCTTTAAACTTATCTAAAAATCTTCTATAACCTAAAACATCACTATTCTTACCTTAAATAATATTTAGCAAAATTTTTATTCAAATATTGTTATTTGCTAACGCATAGAGCTCTAGAACTTTCCCACTATTGCCAACTAATGTCCTTATTTTTATCCAACACTCTTTTTGCAAAATGAAACCCTAATATATCTAAAGTAGCCACCACTTTATTCCTCACCTAGTAGAAAATTCCTCTCCATTTTTCTCCCAAAACATCACTATACCCATTTCATACCAAGATCATTTATGTATAAAATCTTTTATGCTTTACCTATTCTTCTAGCCATCCAAAAACCTTACTATTCTCTATTTTCTTTTTGGAATTTAGGTATTTATCAAGACGTTTGGATTTGAGGCAAAAAGAGCTTCATCAAATTTCCTAGGAGTAAGGTAGTGAAGGATTTTGTGCTATTTTGCTACTATAACTAAGTGGTTTAATTAAATAGTGTGATTAGTGAAATGCATTAGTAAATATTATGTTGAAATACTAAAAACACAGATTATGAAATATATGATTTTTGTGAAATATTATGTGCTACTTGGTTTGATCAAAATGTGTTGATATTGGCATTTTTTACGTATTGTTTAGTGAATTTATGATTTAAATATGGTTAAAATAAATTAGCTTAATATGTAATCTATTTTGATGGGTTTTATATGATTTTTGTAATGATTTTTCATGATAAAATTGAATAAAAACAACAATATGTTTGCTGGATAGAAAATAAAAATGTTGTTTGCTATGAGTAACATGTTTCTAATTTTGCATTAGATTCTGCTTCTCATTCTAGTTTTTGGTTCTATGTGTATACTTCCCACTCTGCCAAGCATTCCATTTACTTTTATTAAAGCTTTGATTGAGAGCTAGGATTTATCTTGGATTAGTGCAACGCTTGAATGATGTATATAAAGAAGACCTCCATAGCCACAATTTATTTTACCTCATTGAGAAAATCTTTCAAAATAGATATTATTTCATCACGAATAATAATTGTTTTCCCTAAATACTTATTGGTCTAAGTTTACATTGATCGTGTAACCTAGTGAAGGTTCTCTTACACATACAACATTATTTTGTTACTAATTAATTACAAATTCTAACTAATTTGTCTAATGATTTCTAGAGAGTGGATGAGATATATAAGATCTCTTAATTTACCATATTTTATAATAGTGGGCTTCCAATATTTAAGAATGTGTGTAGTGGGGTTGCCGCAGTTGGTTGATCATGTACGATAGGTGTAGCAGTCGACCTGAGAGAAGTCTTGAACTGATGACACATGTAAGATGTCATAGAAAGAGACGTGGGAGGAGGAACAGACAACCTGATTTCTTGAGTGCGCAAGTGTGACAAAAGATAAAATTAGATAGATCCGATTGTTCTTAACTCGTTCTTCAAAGAATATGTGCTTTGATATTTTTTGAAAATGTTTCGGTAGAGTTTTAATATTTCTCTCAATCTTAGCAATGTGCGGAATTTTCTTCAAATGAGAAGAGAGTCTCTTATTTATAGATGTTAGAAGCTGATGTTAGCCTTTAGATTATTTCTAAGGATCCGATGACTGAGATTGAAGCCTTCTTTTCTTTAGTAATGAGTTAGGCTTGTAAATGGGCTTGAAAAGTAAGGACGTTTTATAATATAAAAGAAGTCCATTATTTATTTAAAATAGCCTTTTTCAATATAAAATGGCTTAAGATTTATTTTAGTCAAATAAAGCCCAAATCATTACATGGAGATATTTTTTAAGTCTACTTTTTGTGCATGAAAAGACTAAATAAGGTCGAGAGTGGAATAAACTTTACAATACCTGTTCTGAGTCTATCAAGCCGAATCTTCATACAACATTTCTTATTGGACTCTGTATCTTAGGCTCTGTCAATAGCCCTGAAATACCGACCCATGGCGTTAAATTGGACGAAAAGCTTAATTACCGAAATGACCATCTACGAAATAAAATCTATATATAGGAGCTATTGTGTATTTTTACTAATTGCAAAATGTCATATTGAACTGGATGAATGTTTGGTATCCCAAAATTGATGTCTTAACCATATCTCTAGTAATTATTGGAGAGCACATAAGCAAATTAAGTAATCTAATATAAGTATTGCTCATTAAAATGGTTAGATGTTTCAACAAGATTGATTAAACAGTATAGAAATAGCAAATATTTAACTTCTTGAAGTTGCTGAATTCTTTTATTTATTCTCTCATACAATTACGTCTTTACATATATGTCACTGGTAAATATCAGCTTTTTACCGACAATATAAATTAGAAGTCATGCCTAAAAATAAATTTTAAACTTCAATATTAATAAATACATATAGACTGAAGTCCGATGAAAAAAACGTAAAAAATAATAACAAGTGCAACAAACTTATTTGTTTGAACATTTGATGGAGTGATACCCGTGAAATTAAGTCAATAGATGGTGATGCTACACCATAAATTTTGAGCCAGTGGCCCAGCAAGCGTCCCTCCCAATCAGAACCACCAATCGTTCAAGACTAATTCTTTCTCACTCCCATTATTTACGGTAACCCAAGTGACGACAACCCAATCGAGAACAGACACCAAAAAGATATCTGCCTCAAACACGCAACGTTATTAGAAGCAAAGATTCAAATCCATTAGTTAGATATTTTCCTTTGGAATGGACCTATAGGGTTGTAGGATTTAATCATGTCATGTCCTTGGAACGCTTCATAGTTGTAACAGTATCAAACAATGTGCAACTCTTTACTAATATAAGTACTATCGTACACACAAATATAAAAGTCTATAGGAGTCCGTGGTTATATGAAGATAAATAAACAGGTAATACTAACTTAAATTAGGGATAATGTAAAAAATAATATTTAAAATTTTGCAAAAAGTTTAATCAGATATATGAAGTTTGATTTTGAATAATTTGGTATCTAAAACAAGTTTTCACGTATATTTTTCCTACTTGAAGCAAGTTCACTTAGATACAAAAAAAAAAAACAAATGTAAATAAAAACTTCTTCAGATACAAAAAATATCAAAATCAAACTCCAGATACCTTATTGAATTTGTTGTGAAAGTTCGAGTACAAAAATGTTCAAAATCAAACTTTAGGTACTTTATTGTACTTTTTGTAAAAGGTTGGGACTATTTTTGACATTAACCCGCTTAAAACATCATGAACCTATTGGTGGTTGCTTGATCCTTGATGTTGTGGTGTAAGTTATTTAGCTTTTAAAGAAGTATCTTATTGTCTTAGTGTTTATATTTAAGCGATTAAGATCCAATATGTACTGATCGTGTATAATCAGTTAACATAAACAGATTGATCTCATCTTATTCAATGAGTTAAGATTAGAGTTCTTTGTTTTGATTTATTATACTTATATTGGGAAAAATTATATCGAAGATATCATTGTCTGTAGATAAGTTCAAATAAGAGATTAATGTTTTGTTTTAATTGGAAAAATGAATAAATGTCAAGCCAAGTTAGTCAGCTAAGGATCGCTAATGGATCTATTTTGATGCCATTAGAAAATGCTAATGTGAATGTTACTCTTACAAATGGCTGTTAAATTATCCAAAATTTATCAATTTAAATTTATGAATCAAATGCATCAGTAAAATATAATTAAACATAACAAAATTAGGAAGCGAAGCAATTTTATGACAAGTGGGTTAAAAGTTGGATTAGGCAAGAGTTAAGGGAGTCTAGGAGATTCACAAAGGACGTGGGAACAAATGCTTTTGCTAGGTGTTTTAGACTTTTGGAGTTGTCTTGATTACACTCGTACTCAACATTTACAACGGACTCTCATTTGTGGGGGAGGGCATAGATTGATTTAGTTCGGTTTTTAATAAAAATTAAATAAATCATAACTTATGATTCAGTTTTTCCTCCATCTTAATAATATTTTGGTTCGAATTAAAAAATCTCACAACCATTAAATAATTCTTTGATTTGATTCAAATTACGGATTAAATCATATTCTAATTAAAAAAAAGTTTTCCTTCTAATCTTTTACATTTATATGGATATTCAAATATTTAAATTACTTAACAAAATTCAAATTACAAATTACAACATAATATGTTATAAATCCATCACATTTATAATTCATAATCCTCCATAAAATCATTTAGTCATCAATCAGTCATATACCAATAATGCATAGAAGACCATAATTTATAATTCCCCACAAAAGCATATAATCAATTATCTACCAACAAATTCGACTTAAAAAAGAAAGCATCTACCAATAAAAGTCATCAATATTAAAGGTGATTTGCTAACAAAAAAACATTGGACTATTAATATACAATAAGAATCATGAATAAATAAATAAAATTCATACTCCATAAAGTTAAAATGATTAACAAGAAGATAGCATCAAGTCATTAACGGAAGAATATATTTTGAACTTAAAAAAACAATTTTAAAAGAGGCAAGCTAGTATTAACCAAAATTCATAAATAGTAAATATAATAATGAAACCATAAGAACATATATGACCGTGAATCAATTATGAAAAAAAAATTATAATCATAAGCATAGTTGTCAAAATCACGATTTTACTCATTTGATTCTATGGGATTACAATTTTAGGAAGCCCTTTCAAGTTAACTTGTGCATAAAATCGAATTTTTATTAACTCTTACAATTTTAATCAAGTCTACATGTAAATTTGGTAAAATCTTATATTTTGAACTGACTTTACCAATTTTACTTATATGAGTCAAATAGGTTAAAACATAAGAATAAAATAAAATAAAATAAAATACAACCATATATGTTTTTGGAAGCTTATTAAGTATTAGGATGACACATCTTTCTTATAGCATTTTAATTTTATTTTCATTGTCTTTCTCTATCTTTCTTTCACTACTTCCCACCAACTCTCTTGTTCTACATCATTTAAGTCGAGTTATAGCCGTAAAGTTTATATGAAAGCTTATTTATTTCATTTACATAATTAAGAATTTAAAATGAATTGAAAATTTTGATTTTCCTTCAATCCATAACTTCTTCCAAACAAAATAATAGAAAAAAAACTTTATTTTGACTTCAATTGTTCTTCATTATTAGATATTATATTATGGGTTAAGAGTTATTATAAAAAAAAAAAAACTTAATTTCTTTATATTTTATAATTTTTTTTTACATCCATTACGTATTTTAAGCTTTCTACAACTGTTGTAAACATATCTATAACTTTTGAAAGTTATTTTTCATATGTTATAGAAACTTATGTGTTTACGTATCGTTTCTATAGATCCTTTAACTATTTTATGTGGAATCATGAATCTGACAACATTGGTCACAAGTAAATTATTATTATGTTTTCTTAAAATAGTTTGATTCGGTCTTACAGATTGGTTCTTTTACCCTTATAAAACATCCATAAATTTATTGATTAGTTTGGATTAGAAATTTTCTAAATCATATTATTTAAAAAAAAACCATATTTTTTGTTTAGTTTTATTCGATTTATGGATTGATTTAGTTTGATTAATTTCTTTTTACCCATTCTTAGTTATCTGGTAATATAGATGAAAAAGATGTAAGTCGAATGCCGAATCTCTATATATTTGGATATGATCTCCCTTATCCGTATCTCTTGGAAGGATAGTTAAGAAGTGCTTAACTAAAAGAAAACTTGTTCCTAACTTTAAAGTAGCCAATACATTCCACTCTAGCTTCAAAATAAAATTAAAAATAAAACATCAATCCACCTTATTGAAATGACCATAATTTTTATTTATATACTCTAGTACCTTCCTTTTGGGCAGGATGGATAGACTTTTATAACGACAAAAATTTGATTACATAGGTGCAATAGGATAATGTTGTTTAATAGCTTTTAAAGGTGGGTTAGAATTTGAAAAACTAAAGGACTTGAGTATTGGCCACTTGTTGAGCTTAGACATCACCCTAGGTCAAATCAGACCTCTCCGAGTTAGATCTAGCTTGCCTAATGATTCATGTCCCATTGAACTGCCTACTTATTTTTGAAGCTGTGTAAGTGGGGTGGGTCATGTGGGCCAACTTGTTTAACCCGGGATAAAGCTGGCCAACCCACAATTTTATTTTATTTTTTTTGTCAATATAAGTAAACCCATGAAAGTTATAAAAAGAAAAAAAAACAAAATCTAATAATAGTAAACAACTATGTGTAAGTATGCATTAAAAAATTAACCAAATTAAAAGAATAAGAAACTAAAACTTAATGTTAAATAATAATTTTTTATCCTAATCTTATGTGTATTTTATAATTTTTTTCTTTATCCATTTTTCATCCCATACATAAATAACTTTATAAAATTTTGATTAAAAATAACATCTATATTTCGTGTGATTACATTATAATGCTAAAAGTTTGAAAAAAAAAAGGTAAAAAAAAAAATATTAGTGGGTTGGGGATTGGCCTACATAACTTGCTAACTCGTGCAGGGCAAGGTGAGCCAAAATTTTTAGCTCGCTTTATAATGTGGGCTAGCCAGCATAAGCTATGGGTTAAAGTGGGGTGAGGCAGGTTAGCTCGCTTGACCTGCTTGCACACCTCTATTTATTTAAAAAAAACAAAAATGTAAAAAATAATTGTAAACATAATTTAACTAGAAATAGGAAAAAAATAAAATAAATTTCAAATTAAATATAAAATTTTTATCATTAAATAGAATTGGATCAAAAAACAAGAGTTTCTAGCCCATTAGCTAAAGGAATTGTTTAAGGTTTACATTTATTTATAGACAAGCAAATCCACTCTTAATAATAGAACCTAGTAATGTTATACTATAAAATTCAAGACACAATCAAGTCTCAAGATTTGCCTCTAGTTTAACATCTATATAAATCAATTAGGTTTACTGTTAAACTTATATTATTAATAACAAATACACATTAATTGTTCTGAATAAGTAATTAAATAGAATTGGTCTAAGTGGATCAGTCGAGGATTGCTAATGGATTTATTTTGATGCCATTAGAAAATGCTAATGTGAATGTTACTCTTACAAGTGGCTGTTGAATTACGCAAAATTTAACAATTTAAATTTATAAATAAAATACATCAGTAAAATATAATTAAACATAAAAGAATTGGGAAGCAAAGCAATTTTATGACAAGTAGGTTAAAGGTTGGATTAGGCAAGGGTGAAGAGAGTCTAGTAGATTTACGAAGGATGTGGGAGGTTTTGGACCTTTAGAGTTATCTTGATTTACTCGTACTTGACATTTACAATGGAACATGAAACGTATGCTTGCATGTTCTTCCATAGGTCAAATCGAATATATAATTATTGGAATCATTATTAAAGACTCAAATGATGGTTATGCGAGCATAATAGCTTATAAGCTATACTATATTTCCATGAATCTAGAAACTTTTGCTTGTATTGTATTATTTGGTCTACGTACTAGAACTGATAACGGTACTTCAACATAGTTGAATGTGGAAATAGTAGACAATCCCCTTAGAATACCGAGTTCCTTCCCCTTGTGGAAGAAGTTTACACATAGAGGCCTACACCCTCGACCTCAGTATGAAAAGCATCTAGGAAGATTGACCACCATACTTATATATATATATATATATATAATATAGAACCACATTCTTATATTCTCGTTTGTGAGAGAGGGCATGGATTGATTTAGTTCGATTTTTAATAAAAATTAAATTAAATCATAACTTAGATTCGGTTTTTTCTCCATCTTAATAATAGTTTGGTTTGGATTAAAAATTCTCAAACCTTTGAATAACAATTTGATTTAATTCAGATTACAGATTAAATCATATTGTAATTAACAAAAAAGTTGATGTTCCAATCTTTTATATTTATACAAATATTCAAATATTTAAATTACTATATGTATGGTGAGCTTATTGCAGTTGGCTGATCACGTGTGAGAGGCCTGGTGGTCGACTTAAGAGAAGTCTTGAATTGACGACACGTGTAGAATGCCGCAAAGAGAGGCATGGGAGGAGGAACAAGAAAATGCGGTTTCTCAAGTGCGCAAGTGTGATAGAAGATCAAATCAATTAGATTTGATCATTCTTGATTCATTCTTCATGAAGTGAATGTCTTGATCTTTTCTGGAGATATTCTAGTATAGTTTTTGTGTTGCTCTTAAAATTAACAATACGCATAATTTTTTTGAATGAGAAGAGCAACTTCCTATTTATAGATGCTAGAAGCTGATGCTAACCTTTGAATCGTTTCTAAAGATCAGACGGCTAAGATTGAAGCCTTCTTTTTTTTTTAGTAATAGGTTGGGCTTGCAAATGTGGTTAGAAGAGCCTAAGGGATTTTATAATTTAAAAAAGCCCATTATTTATTTTAAGTAACCTCTTTTCAATATAAAAGGGCTTAAGACTTATTTAGTCAAATAAAACCCAAATTAACCTAGGAAGATATTTTTAGAGTCTATTTTTCACACATGAGAAAATTGAATTAGGCCAAAAGCGGATTGAACTGGTCCAACGATTCACGTTTCGAGCTTACTAAGCCAAATCTCCTTTCAATATCCCTTATTGAACTCGGTCTTCTAAGCTCTGTCACTAGCTTAGAAGATCGGCCCGTGGCATTAAATAAGGCCAAAAGCCTAATTACTAAAATAACCCTCTACATGTTGCCTTTTGGCTAAAAGCTCATTTAGCAAAGTCATAATGGGGATTTTGAGCATTTCATTAGGTAGATGTTATCTTCAAAGTTGTTGTAAAACATCGATAAGAAGTTACACTTGACTTGAAATTATATATTGCATTGTTGTAGCCAATACTTCTTGTGTTTGTTGATAAACTAGAGTAAGTTGAAGTAGTCTTCTTCAAAGTAAGTGTAAGATATCCGATGAAGCAAGTTTCTTGTTGCATAAGCACTTAGGGTATTGACCATACCAATATATCTTATACTTTCCCTTTATGAATTAAAGTAACATGAGATGACCTTATTTTTTAACCACTACTGAAAGGTTCATTTCTTTACACTATTCCATATCACATCTTATGATGATCATTTTGTCTTCTTCTTTTTTTTTTCTTTTTTATAATACTTAATAATTGAATAAAATCATTAAATTAAGCTTAAAAGCACAGTCTTAAATGGGGTAGATGTTGTCGCATAAATGATGTAAAGCTCTGGTTAACTTGTTAATATTCCCCGCTTCATATATATATATATGTGTGTGTGTGTGTATTTTTTCGAAAAGTCAACATAACGGTCTCTAAAAAAAAACTTTAATTCTATATCTTAGACCGTTATTCATTACTAACATTTAAGACGACATTCAATATATTTCACTATTTCACTTTCCATTCTCATCTTCCATGCCCTAGACAAACAGCAAGGTTTCCTTTTCTTCTTGTTGATCATCTCCCTAATCTGGCATTTTTATTTTTTCTTTCAATATTGAAATCCAAAAATTGAATTCTCTTCCTCTCCCTTCATTTTTTTGTTTTTGTTTTTGTTTTCGTACAATTACTTCCCTTCTCTAGAAAAGTTACCATATCTAAAAATAAAATAAAATAAATATTTGACCGTGTGCTTTCTTCCTTAGGGTTCGTGCTACGAACAATAGGGGGAAAAAAAAAAAAAAAAAACTACACTTTTAACAACCTTCACCACCCTCAGCAGATTGTAGCCATGAATTTCATCGGGGAGTCGAGATAGCGATGGACGCAATCTTCATTACCTACAGCAGATCTTAGCCATAATGACGAAGGCGATTAAATTTCACCGGGGGTTCGAGGCAATGGTGGATCTCAATTGCTGTCGTGGAGTTCTGATCGATCATCTCTCAAATTTTAGATTGAAAAAAAAAAACTCAAGAGTTCGGTCAGTGAGTGCAAAGGCTGCCAAGATTGTTTTTAATCGACACCCAGCTAGGTCGGCGTCCAAATTTGGCTTCTTAAAAGATTTCGAATCTCTATCTCGTTAATTTCTATTTAGATTGAAAAAAAAATGCTGTAATCACCTGTGGAGTCTTCCATCTGATCAAATTTGGTTCTGGTATGCTAATATTCGTGAATGCTCAGCCAAGCACTTGAAAGTCTGCTCACATTGGATTTGGATGGCACTACTTCTTGCTTGTTGTGGTCCCGCAAATATTATGGTCCACGATTCGACCATTCTTCATAGTTGAAATCTGGTTTTTCAACATTTTTTTGGGTTTCACAATAAAATTGGTTGGTCATAATACATTTGTAACAGATCCTGTCTTTATATTTTTCAAAGCACACCCCTGTCAAGTATTGATCTTCGATATTCTTTATTATATATATATATATATCAATATTTTTTTGCGATTTTTTCTTCTTTTTTTTATTATTTTTTCTAAGGTGTTTTGATCCTCTTGTAAGCTTGTAAAATCATGTTATATCGTTTATAGGCTTCATAGTGGGATTAATTGTTGCGCTAGCTCTCCCATTCTCTACTAGACTTGGCATGAGCCCACGAATAGACTTGTGTCACTCTGGCACTTGATCTCTAGCATGGACCCATGAGTAGACTTGTGTTATTTTGGTACTGGCCATCTTCTAGTTTTGATATGAGTTGTTTCTGCTTTCCTCATCTCCTCTACACTTGACACGGGCCCATGAGTAGTTCCGCATTGCTTTAGTACTTAGTCTCTACTAGACTTAGCATGAGCCTATGAGTAATTTTGTGTCACACTAGCACTAACCTTTTGGGACAGCCCATAAGTGGATTTGTGTTGCTATGACAGCTAGCCTCTTCTAGCTTTGATATGGGTCCACAAGAGATCTAAATCTTACTTTGCATCTTCAAACCCAATTGGAATTCCACTAAGTAATAGGCCTCAAGTCATTCTCATAAAAGAGTTGGGGTCTCACTCCATCAACAAAGTATCGCTACTCCGGTAATTAGTGTTTACTCCATCAACAGGTGTTTGCTTCACATTGTCATTCTGCTATTATCGTGGGTGCTTACTCCACCAATGAATGTTTTCTTCACATTGTCATTCTGCTGTCACAATGGGTGCTTACTTTACCAATGAATGTTCACCTCACATTACCATTGACACCTTGTCAAGAAATATTCATTTCAGTAGTGAGGTAACATCACTCTGCCATCAAGGATCGACTCTACTAGTAAAGCATATCACCACGTCTGCAAGGATTTACTCCGCTATTAGTGTAGTGGCACTCTACAGCAAACATGCTTCACTCGGTCATCATGCATACTTTAAATTTTTTCGATGATACTGAGTGACATACTACTTTTTAAGATATGCAGAACTCATGTTTGTCATCATCAACTGAATATCATATTAGCATGTATATCAATTCCTCTTCACAACATGTTGTTCTTTTTGCGTTGGAGGTACATTGCCAATGAATTCCAAGATGGAGACATCGCTTACGAGTATTAAGATAGGTACATTACTTGAGCATGCTTCACACTCAAGTGCTGATGTCAGGAAATTGTTCTCCATGATAGGTAGATACTTCTTGTAGTAGTCATGTTTGAGGAAAAAAACTATAGAAACTTCATCTATCAATTTCTTCTCCCCCTTAATGGCGCGTCATTATATGATGTTTAGCAACTCATATCAAGCTATTACTTCTTATTTATGCATTTTGATAAGACAAAATACTTGGGGGTACTCTAGCTATCATGGGTGTGCTTCTAGCCTATAGGCCGATGTTGTTTTGACCTCACAACTAGATGGAGTTGTAAAAGGAAAGGGGTATTGCTCCCATTGCTTGTTTAAAGTTAGGTGTCTCCATTAGGTATTTATGAATGAGGTCGCTTTAACCTCCTATTCTTCTATAGCAAGGTTTTTTAACTGCTAAGGTTGTTGTTGGGCTATTTCAACTCATCACAACTGAAAATTATGCTAATCTCATTAAAATAATAAGCATCATACTTCCTACATATTCATGAGCTAGAGTTTTTATTAAGCAGACAATCATACTGTATATGAGGTGACTTCAACCTCAATCTTACATAAAAGCGATATAATTGGCAAGCCTGCTATGGTTCTTTGATTTATCACAACTGAGATTGCTTTCATTCCATAGAAGGATTGATGCAAGACTCAACATCGTGTCTGCCGATCGGATATGTCAAGTAAGCGAACGTAGCTATCAAGACGTGAGGTTTTCCATCATTCAGGGTTGAGGTCACTTCAATCTTCACTCTATCTCATGCTTAGAAATAAATGTTTCTACCAAGTAGTTGCAACTACCATGAAGGGTTAACTTCAATCACCATAGGAGAGGTTGCTTTAACTTCGATACTGCAAAATGAAGTTACGGTAGCCATGGGGTGATCACTTCGATCATCCATAGATGATGTCACTGCGACCTTGATTTTGTGAAATGGCATTACGATTGCCGAGCCTACTATGGGGTCACTTCAACTTGTCACAGTTGAGATCACTTTGATCTCATAAACAATTTAGTAGAAATGGGTATTGCATTTGTTGTGCACTCAGGAGTAGACACTTCTATTAGATTATTGGGACTGCCATGAAGTGAATGCTTCCATCAATCATGGATGAGGTCACTTCAACCTCATCTTTACAAAACAGTGTTACGACTGCCAGAATTACTATGGAGTTACTTCAACTTATCACAACTGACATCACTTTGACCTCGTAAATGATGTAGCAGAAATGGGTATTGCACTTATTGCATGCTTAAGAGCAGATGCTTCTACCAAGCGATAGTGATCATCATGAAGTGATTCCTTCGATCAACCATGGATTAGGTTGCTTAGACCTCAATTCTGTGAAACGATGTTACGGCTACTAAGCCTATTGTGGAGTCGCTTCGACTCATCAAAATTGAGATTGCTTCGATCTTGTAAATATGGTGCAAAAATGGGTATTACACCCGTCGCATGCTCTGGAGCAGATGCTTTTACTGAATAGTTGCGACTACCATGAAGTGACAGCTTCGATCACCCATAGATGAGGTCACTTCGACCTCGATTATGTAAAATGGCGATACAGCTATCAAGCTTACTATGGAGTTGCTTCGACTCATCACTGCTGAGATCGCGTTGATCTCCTAAATAATGTAGCAAAAAATTAGTATTACACTCGTCATATGCTTAGGAGTAGATACTTTAACCAAGTGATTGCGACTACCATGATGCGATCACTTTGATTAACCTTGGATGAGGTCGTTTCGACCTTGATTTTGCGAGACGGCTTTACGAATGCTAAACCTACTATGGAGTTTTTTCGACTTGTCACACCTAAGATTGCTTTGATCTCGCATATAATGTAGCAGGAATGGGTGGATTGGGCAACACTAGCTAAACTATTACTCAAAGAGAATTGCCCCTAACCATTACCAATTTTCTTTCTTTGTCATGCTTATGAAAAAATGTTACATACATTAATACAAGCGGGTATGGAAGGAAAAAAAATATTGCATTTTCATTATCACTTGCTTTATTTCTCTTCCTTATTACAAGATAAGAATAAGTAATAGGCAGCTTCTTCCTTTAGTACACAGCTAATTTCATCTAAACAAGAAATGCTATTCACTATCCATGCCTTCATCATCCATCATCTGTGCATTGTTGCCTTCAAGTTCAAGTTTGCCATTGTGAACTTTCTCATTAAAGATCCTCATCAACATCCAACAATCTTTTGTTGGGTGTCTTATCGTCCTATGGAACCTATAGAACCTTGCATCTCCTTTCTCTTGTGTAGTAGGATCCTGCTTAACCCTTAGCAATATGAGGAAACCATCCTTTAACTATCGGTCAAGGACAATATGAACTTTATTCATAGAACAAGGGAAAAGGTGGAACTTCTTGAGAGCTATCTCTTTTGGGTTTCTTGCTACCCTTAAGGCTTCCCCCTTGAGTAGTGCTCACTCATGAGTGCCTCTTCTTATTTGGGTTACCTCTTTGCTTGATAAACATAATTATTCTTCCTTCGAGTGTTTTCAACTAAGATTGAGAAGGACTTAAGTGACAAGTTCTCTAGGTACATAACATATTCTATGAACATACTCTAGATGCAGATTTTGGTGAGTTCACTTTCATCGCATATATCCTTGATGTCCAAGAAGTGTTCCCTAAAGCGCTCAATGTAATCCATAATGTCTTCCTTTGGGCATTTTTTGATATGCCCCATGTCGGTCAATGTCACTCATTCTTGAGTTACAAAGAATTTCTCAAGAAACATTCTGCACATAGTCTCCTACGAGTCAATGGAGCCGGGGTTGAGATTGACGTATTAGGTGCATGCTTTCTCTATTAACAACTTACAGAATTCCTAGAGTTTTAGGTCATCATCCAGTCCATAGACTTTGACAGTGTTAATGAACTTAAGAAGATGCTCCTTAGCGTTATCCTATTTCCCATTAAATTTGATAAACTTTAGACTAATGTAGTCCTTGGGATAGGGTTTCCCTACAATCCTTTGCGGGTATGGAAGTGCCAGGTTGATGACACTAGTGGTAGATGCAACTTGCACTTGTTTCATGTACCTTTTGAGGTCTTCCTTCGCCACATATGATGCGGAAGCAGATGATGTATTAACTCCTGTCTGAGGAGTAGGAGTAATGCTGTAAGGCATAGCTGTGCTAGATGTAAGTGGCTAGACATTGCATCTAGAGGAGGAGGAGCCTTCGAGATGGGCCCTTATCCCTTCTTCGACAGTAAGCATGGGAACTCTTGGAGTTAGAGGTAGCAAAGGTTGTAATGACTCCTGTCGATGTTCTCTATCATATTTAGCAACAAGAACATTAGTTTGCTCGTGTTGAGCATCATGTGGGGCCATGTGTCGACTACCCTCTAGCATAGCAACAATTGGCACAGCGCTAGCCACTTGCACTCGTGGTGTGAGTAAAGTTATCCTAGGAGGTATGCTTGCTGAAACAGTGGCAGTTCCAGTTATACCAGGTAGAAACTGCACAAATACATTCAAGAATTGGTTGAGAGCTTAGGTGTTCTCTTGCATGGTGTATATCATGAGCGCACTATCAACTGTGGGAGTTTGCACGACCATAGGAGCAGCATTGTCCTCAAGCGCATGAGTCTGCTCAATCACATCAGGATGATTTTCCTATCTGGGGGGTTTGCTTTCTGTCCAACTCTCTTGCATAGAGATGCCATTCTTCTTAAGAACTTACTTTCTTCTTAGTGGAGTTACCAAATAATGTATGGTGGGGTTTAGACGGTCGATCATGTATGATGGGCATGGTAGTCGACCTGAGAGAAGTCTTGAACCGATGACATGTGTAGAATGTCACAGAGAGAGGCATAGGAGGAGGAACATGCAAACCCAATTTTTCGAGTGTGAGAGTGTGATAGAAGATCAAATTAATTAGATTTGATCATTTTTTTACTCATTCTTCATGGAGTGAATGTCTTGATCTTTTCTAGAGATGTTCCGATGGAGCTTCCGCATTGCTCTCAAACTGAGCAATACGCAGAATTCTTCTGAATGAGAAGAGTAGCCTCTTATTTATAGATGTTAGAAGCTAATGCTAACCTTTGGATTGTTCCTAAGGATCTGACGGCTGAGATTGAAGTCTTTCTTTCTTTAGTAATGGGATAGACTTGAAAATAGGATTGGGAAAAGCCTAAGAGCTTTTATAATATAAAAGAAGCTCATTATTTATTTAAAGTAGCCCTTTTTCAATATAAAAGGGCTTAACTTATTTTGGTCAAATAAAGTCTAAATTAACCCAGGAATATATTTTTGAAGTCTACTTTTCGTTCACAAGAAAGCCAAATTAGGCAAAGAGCAGAATGAATCAGTCCAACGATCTCTATTCTAAGCCTACCAAGCGAAATCTCCCTTCGACATCTCTTATTAGACTTGGTCTTCTAAGCTCTATCACTAGCCTAGAAAACTGACCTGTTGCACAAAATTGGGCCAAAAGCATTACCAAAATAACCTTCTACACTTTACAAAATTCAAATAACAAATTGCAATAAAATATTTTATAAATCTATCACATTAATAATTCATAATCCTCCATAAAATCATTTAGTCACAAATCAGTCATATACTAATAATGCATAGAAGACCATAATTTATAATTACGCACAAAGCATCTAATCAATTATCTACCAACAAATTCGGCTCAAAAAAGAAAGCATCCACCAATAAAAGTCATCCATAATTATAAGTAATTTGTAATAAGGTACATTGAACAATAATATATAATGTGAGTCATGACTAACTAAATAAAGTTCATACTCCATATAGTTAAAAAGATTAACAAGAAGACAACACAAGTCATAAACAGAAGAATATATTTTGAACCTTAAAAAACAATGTTGAAAGAGGCAAGTTGGTATTAACCAAAATTCATCAAATAATAAATATAATATGAAATCATAAGAATATATATGACTTTTAATAATTAAAAGAAAATTTATCATAAGTATAGTTGTCAAAATCATGATTTTACTCATTTTATACTATTACGATTTTAGAAAGTCCTTTTGAGTTAACTTGTGCATAAAATGAAATTCTTATCGACTCTTACGATTCCAACCAAGTCTACACATAATTCAGTAGAATCTTATGTTTTTAACTGAATTTACAAATAATACTTATATGGGTCAAATAGGCTAAAACATAAAATAAAATACCACCTTGTATTGTTTTTGGAAGCTCATTAACTGCTAGGATGACACATCTTTCTTATTGCATTTTAATTTTATTTTCATAATCCTTCTTTCACTCCTTCCTATTGAACCTATGTGTTCAATGTAGATATTAATGAGACAATTGGTTGCACAATTAACTATTAATTAACAGTCAAACAATCTAGGATAAATAAAATGCTAGAATATGTGTGTGGTGTGTTTTGTATGTATTGTTCTCTAGAGATTGTGCAGGATTTAATAGAAAAAATTATTAAGCACAACTTTGATCGCGGGTCTCGTCGAAGGCTTGACATGTCAATTAGTTAGGGCACGGCAAACTCAAAGTCTAAGGTTTGACAAGATTAAAGAAACATAGTGTTAGTTGAGGGTCAAATCCAAAGCATGACAAGTTCAAGATGTGACAAGCATTATGGCACGACAGTTTGAATCCAAGGCTCGAAAAATCACAGGCTTGGTAGAGGGTCAAGATTAGGACGATGAATTTGCGGTGTGACATGTCTAAAGTTGCGAAAGTTTAAATATGGTGCTAATGTGGCATAAAAGAGTCATCATGCACATTTAATGCTTGGCAACTTAAAGACGATATCTCTAATGAAATTTTGACTTTTTGGAGGTTATAAATACATATTCCTTTGAAGATCCAAGAGAGGACAGTGGTGCAAAAGAAAAGAACTGTGAGGTGGCAAATCTTTTTAAGAGCTTTTATTTGCTAACAAACAAATTAGAGAAATCTCTCATTATCTTTGTACTCTTGTTCATTAATTTGCAAAATCTGCAAAGAGAGAGAAAAACATTTAATTGCTTTGTTCTTGAGTATCTTGTAAGTGAAGGAAATATTTTATTTCCTATTTATTGCACAGTGGTATATTGCTTAGCTTAAGCTTATGTGTTGTGAATCAATAAAGTGGTTGTGAAGTCCTCAGTTGGAGGCATTTGTGGATCGTAAAGAGTAGAAAGTGGGGTAAACTCCACATTAAATTTGGGCTCAAATTTTCTATCCCTATCTCTTTTACGTTTCTCTTTATAATCTATTATTACTATATTCGCTGCTTTTGAAGTTTAATTAAAATTGCATAGAAATTAATTGTTTGTGCATTTTAAGGCAAATACTCAATTAACCTTCCCTCTTGGTATTTTCTAGTGCGTTTTCATTTGGTATTAGAGCCTTGTCTCTATTTTTTGTGCTTAATTGCATATAAAGTAAAGATCATGGCATTAAATGCACTAGGGTTTTTAGAGGGGAAGCTATCAATAGACCATCGCTTCTAAGTGAGGGTAACTACCCATGTTGGAAGTGTAGAATGAAAATCTTTCTAAGAGCTCAAAATAGATTATTATGGAATGTAATAGAAAATGGGCCTTTAATTATCAAAGGAAAAGAAGAAAAAGATTACTATGAAGAAGATTGGAAAAGATTAGATCTATATGATATAGCTACAAACATATTGCATTGTGGGCTAAATGAAAATGATTTTAATAGAATCTGTACATGCAAATCAGCTAAAGATATATAGGATGAATTATAAAGGACTTATGAAGGAATTTCAAGAGTAAGAGACATAAAAGTAAGTCTTTTATGTGGGTAGTTCGAAAATTTCAAAATGCTTTCAAATGAATCTAGAGATGAGATGTATAATATATTCATCAACATTATAAATTCTTTAAGTGTACTTGGAAAGAATTTTAATGACTTAAAAATAAATTCAAAATTACTTAGGTTATTACCTAAGGATTGGGAAGCAAAGAGAACAGCTATTGAAGAAGCACAAGATTTAAGTACTATAAGCAAAGAGGAACTCCTTTGAGCACTTAAAACACAGTAGCTCATTCAAAAGCAAGGAGATGAATCAAACAAGAAGGATATTACTTTGAAAGCTAGAAGTCATAATTACAGTGAAGATGATGATTATGATAATAATGAGGAACTTGTCTTGATGACCAAAAAGTTTAAGAAGTTCATAAGATCCCAACAACAAAATAAAGAGAGTGGACAATGACAGTAGCTCATCAAGATATAAAAAGAAGGATGTAATAACCTACTTTAAATATTACAAACTAGGTCACATCCAACAATACTATCCATCGCTCAAGAAAGTATCCAAAGGATCTAGAAAGGAAGCTTTTATAGCCACTTGGAGTGATGATGACTCAAGTGACTCAGATGAGAATGTGTGCTTCACGGCACTAGATGATGAGGTAAGTTCTCCATCTTCTCCTTCTTACGATGAGATGTGTGCTATGTATGATAAAGTATGCAGTAAGTTATTAAAAGTAGAGAAAAAGAACAACATGCTTAAAACATTAATGATTGAAATAGGAGAAGAATTGGATAAATATAGTATTGAGCATGAGCAGATTAAAATAAAAAATGAAAAGCTGCATGAAAAAATAAATATTTTAAAATTTAAAAAAATGAAAAGATGAATAATAATTGTAAGAAGCTAAAAAACAAAAATGATGAGTTAAGCAAGATAAATGAAAAATTAACAATTGGAAATTACTTATTTGATCTTGAAATTAAAACCATAAATTATAATAATGTTGCATGTGCTAGTAGTAGTGGTGATGAAATCTTAAAGGAGCTACAAGAATTAAAAAATGAAAATATTCTTTTGAAAGCTAGTTTATATGATTTAAAAGCAACTATAGTCAAATTTACCAATGAAAAAAAGAATTTGAACACACTTTTTGGAAATTAAAGGTGTGATACAAATAAATATGGAATTGGCTATAGTAGAGAAAGTAGTTACAAGTCCCACAAAACTTATTTTGTAAAAGCCACTCATGGGACATACAATTACTATGGTAAGACTGGTCATATTGCACACAATTGTGCAATAAAAAGAACCAATCATTTGAATCATAAAATCAAGCTAGTTTGCATTCGTAATAGAGAAATCTTTATTACACCTAACCAAAAAGGACCCAAACTCAAATAGTTACCAAAGAAACAATCCTCTATTTTGTAGGGCTCTCCAAGTGGGAAAGGTAAATAGTACTTGGACAGTGGTTACTCTAGACACATAACTGGAGACACATCCAAGTCTATGTCCTTAGACTTGAAAGATCAAGGGAATATTACCTTTGGAGACAATTGCAAACCAATAATTCTTAGTGAAGGTAACATTCTTGTAAATAAATATTTAATCATAAAGAATGTGCTGCTGGTTGATAATTTAAAATATAATACTTAGTATAAGTCAATTATATGATAATGGTTTTAAAGTAACATTTCTTACTAATAAATATTCTTTTGAAAGAATTGACAATAATCAAACTTATTTTGAATGGTATAGTCAAAGAAATATTTACAAAATTAATCTCGATGATTTCAAATCATTAAATGAAACTTGTCTATACTCCCAAAATGGCAATAGTTGGCTATACAATAGAAAATTGGGCCATGCTAGTATTGGTGTAATTTCAAAACTTGTTAAAAAGAATCTTGGTAAAAGTTTACTGAAAATAAATTTTCAAAAGGACAAGATTTGCAAACATGTCGACTAGAAAGTAAACTAAGACTTCTTTTAAATCTATGGATGTTATTTCTACTTCTTGGCCATTAGAGTTATTGCATATGAACTTATTTGGTCCTACTCAAACTTTAAGTTTGGAAGGCAAAAATGCACCTTGGTTGTTATTGACTTCACTAGATATATATGGACTTTATTCCTTACATCTAAAGACAAAAAAAAAAAAAAAAACATTTTAGATATAGCAAGAAAGTCTAAAATAAAAAAAGGTCTTAACATTGTCTCTATCCAAAGTGATCATGAGAGAGAATTTGAAAATTACAAAATGGATGATTTTTGCTGTAAAAATGGAAATGAACACACTTTTCTAATACCTAGAACTCCATAACAAAATGGTGTAGCTAAAAGGAAAAATAGAACTTTGATTAAAATGGCTAGAACCATATTGTGTGAAAACAATTTACCAAAATATTTTTGGGCTAAAACTGTTAACACTACGTGTTATATATCAAATAAAGTTTTCATAAGACTAATTCTTAAGAAAACCCCTATGAGCTTTGGGAAGGAAGAAGACTTAATGTTTCTTATATTCATCCTTTTAGCATTAAATATACATATTAAATAATGGAAAAGAGCAATCAGCTGAGTTTGATGCTAAAAGTGATGAAGGAATTTTCTGGGTTACTCTTTAACTAGTAAAGCATATAGAGTATTTAATAAGAGAACCTTAGTTGTAGAAGGATCTATTCATATTGCTTTTGATGATTCTTTGCCTCATTTATATTCAAGTGATTGTGGATAATATTTGTGCTGATTTGAATAAGGTTTCTCTTGAAAATAATAATAAAGAAGTAGATAAAGGAAATGAACATAAAAAGGATCGCATGAATGAATCTGTTAATAATGATCTTCTTAAAGATTAGAAATATGCAAAATCACACCTAAAAGATTTAATAATAGGTAAACCTTTTAATATGGTACAAACAAGATCTTCCCTAAGAAACATGAGTAATCTCGTCTTTTTATTCCAAACTGTGCCTAAAAAATACAAAAGAAGCTTTAAAAGGTGAGTTTTGGATACAAGCTATACAAGAAAAATTAAATCAATTTACAAGAAATGGAGTTTAAAGATTGGTTCCCAGATCTGATAGTAGACTAGCTATTTGAACCAAATGGATTTATAGAAACAAACTAAATGAAGCCGAAATAATAAAAAATAAAGCTAGATTAGTTGCTAAAGGATATACTTAAGAAGAAGACATAGATTTTCATGAGACCGTTGCTCTGATTGTAAGACTATAAGCTATTATAATGCTTTTGGCATTTGCTGCGTTAAAAAATTTCACTCTTTTTGAAATGGATGTGAAAAATACTTTCTTAAATAGTTTTATAAAAGAAGAAGTTTACGTAGAGCAACCAATGGGTTTTGAACAAATTAAACAAAGCTATTTATAATCTCAAGCAAGCTCCTAAAGTTTAGGATGAAAGACTCAGTAGCTTCTTTTTAAACAAAGAATTTTTTATAGGAAAAATTGACACAACTCTTTTTGTCAAAAATGACAAGTTAGACACATTGATTATGCAAATTTATGTGAATGATATTGTGTTTTGAGCTACTAATATAAGTCTTGTAAATGAATAGGTTGAGTTCATGAAGAACGAATTTGAAATGAGCATGATGGAAGAACTCAATTATTTTTTAGGTCTTCAAATAAAGCAACCTGAAAATGAAACCTTCAAAAATCAATCTAAATATACCAAATAACTTTTGAAAAGGTTTAAAATAGAAAATTGCAAAAGAATACCTACACTTATGAGAACGAATGTAAAACTTGACAAAGATGAAAATGGGGAAAATATTTGTAAAAAGCTTTATAGAGGTATGATAGATAGTTTGTTATATTTAACAGCATGAAGACCTGATATCATGTTCTGGATGTGTGTATGTGCACGATTTCAATCTTTTTAAAAGAGCCATACTTGAATGCAGTAAAACGCATACCCAATTATCTTGCAGACACTATTGAAATTGACTTATGGTATCCAAAAGTTACCTCTTTTGATATAGTTGGATACTCTGATGTTGACTTTGCTAGGTGCAAAGTTGATCGGAAAAGTACAAGTGGCACATGCCACTTTTTTGGAAACTCTCTCATATCTTAGTACTCAAAGAAGTAAAATTCGGTTCCACTTTTAACAGCAGAAACTGAATGTATAGTTGTCGATAGCTGTTGTGCACAAGTTTTATGGATGAAAAGCTTATGGTTTAAAATGAAAACATTCCAATTCGATGTGATGATACTAGTGCAATAAATTTAACTAAAAATTCAATTCAACCCTCAAGGAGTAAACATATCAAAATTAGACATCATTTCATTAGAGATCATGTTCTAAATAGAGACATCAGCTTGGAATTGGTTAAAGCAAACAATCAAATTTTTGATATTTTTATAAAATCCTTGAGTGAAGATTGTTTTTACGCTTTGCGTAGAGAATTGAACATGATGAAACAAGATAAGTGCTAAATATCATGAAGACAAGATAATCTATGATGTTTGTAATCAGTTATGTATGCAAAAATATGTGATATGTTTATACATATTTTGCATATTGTTTTACAAAAACATGCATAAGTTTTTGAACTTGTATGCTGCTTGTGCATCTCTCCTTATTATATTTTGCTTGTGAATTTGTCATCTTATTTTTCATAAGTACTGAAAACGTGAAAATGCATTATGAAATATTCGGGGAAGGAGGAGCGAATTGAGTATTTGTCTTAAGAATTTCAAACAACTAATGTTAATGTAGCAGATCAAAATTAACTTTAATAGCAGTGGATATGCAATAGCAGATTACAATATGAAGTTTAAAAGAGATAGAGATAGAAGAATTTACTCCACATTAAACATGGAGTTCGGCTCACTTTCTACTCTCCACGATCTACCAATGCCTCCAATCAAGGACTTCACCACCACTTTATTAATCACAAAATAAACATACTCAGATTAGGAATACACCACTTTTATAACGCTTAGGAAATAAAATATTTTCTTTCTCTCTCTAGATGCTCACTACTAGATAGCAGACTAGAATAGAGCACTAGAATATTTTTCTCTCTCTTTCTAGATATTTACAAGTTAATAAACAAGAGAATAAGAAAACTAAAGATTTGTTCGTTCGCAAATAAATGCACTTTTTCACTTTCCCACTTCATTCTTCTTTTGAATCTCCCAAGAAGAAAGTATTTATAGCCTTCAAAATTCAGATGCTCGTTAAAGATAACGTCTTTAAGTTGCTAAGCATCAAATGTGCTTCAGCGGCTCTTTTTGTCACATTGGCTCGTTCATTTAAACTACGCACCATAATGGTTGTCGTGCTTCAAAGTGCCACGCCTTTTTTTTGCCATCTACCATGTGCTCATATGCACTCCATCAAGCCATAAGTCCAAACCTGTCACATCCTACATTCATTGCGTCTTGGTTTGACCCTTGACCTGAGCTGTGTATATTTAAATTTGTCAAGTCTTAGTCTTAAACTTGTCGTGTCCTAACCAGTGCACTTGTCGAGCCCTCGACGTTACTTGCGACCAAGCACTCTACATATTTGAACTTGTTGTGCCCTTGTAGACACCCAATTTTTGCCTATTTAAGGTTTAATTTATGATAAAAATTAACATTATATTAAGGCCACAAAAAAATTCATATAAATTAGTACAAATTTTTTTTAGCCTAATATAATATTAATTTTCATTATAAATTAATCATAGGTTTAATTAAATAATTTAATTTATTTATTTATGTAATTAAACCTTTTTTTGGAAAGCCTTAAGTATAATTTAAATGCATAACTTGATTGAGGCATGGGCCAACGGCATGATGGAAGAACACACATACACACATAGCAATTGCCTGGATCAAACCACGCAAGGAGCAAGGAAAACTTTTTTACACATGGCGCATGTACCGTCTTCCTCTCCAAACCCAGTCTTTCCCATGCAACCGGTTCATTTCAAGTCCTTTTTTTGTCCTTTCCAAGTGTTTTTTGATCAAATTAGTGTGGGGATCTGAAAGTACGCTTGGGATACTTTGGATTAAAGCCAAAAACGAGCTTCAACAATCACAAATTGGCTTCCAATTTTAGATCCAAAGTTCGTGAAAAATGGTTTTTGCGCGTAATAAAAAACTCAAGCTTGATCTGTTAATGGCTTATGGAAACGTATCTAACACTGTTATCATTGGTAGTTGATTACCATCACAGTTCCAGCAGCTCGTTTTGGCCTGCAAAGCTAACCACCACCACTAACCATGGCGGCCACCCACCACGAATTTAAGTCCTATAAATAGGACTGGAATTCCCCTTATCAAAGGTATTGACAAGCATCCAAGCAATAAAAAAAAAAATGCTTCAAACACAATCCAAATACTGAAGTACAAAGGAATCACTCGTTTGAAAATTTTTTAAAACAAACCCAGATTTTGACCTCCGATCGCCCCCTTCTTTGATCTCGAAACCACCGCTTAGGGTGGTTTTCGAAGCCAACTACCACTCCCAGACATCTAACCACCCCCTATTTGGCTGCTCTGACACCACTAACACTGTCAACAACTGCCATAATACCGTTAGCAACCGCTTGGAGTTTTCCGTCGTCTTCTTCACCCGTTCAACCCCACCTGACCACCCAACTTTGCACCCCCATCCGACCTGTGCCCTGCTCCATATCCGACAGGTGATTTATTATTATTATTATTATTATTAGGGGTGGGCAAAAAAACCAACCGAACCGTGAACCGAGCCGAGCCGAGCCGAACCGAACCAAAAATTCGGTTTTTTTTTTCAATTCGGGTCGGTTCACGGTTCGGTTCGAAGATAGAGATTCGGTTCGCGGTTCGATTTATAATTTCGAACCGAACCGAACCATCTTGCTAATTAAAAAAAAAAATCCTGTTCAGCGTTCAGTTCACTGCCTAAAGGCACTAAGGCAGTCCGCCCAGCCCTAAAATTAATTAAGTTTAGCATTTACTTTTAGGTTTGTTCTGCTTATCTCTCCTTAGTCCTCACTCTTGCTCACTCATCCTTACGCGGCGCTCACGATCAGTCGATCACCGATCACAACTCAAGCTCACAGTCTCACACACCCTCAGCTCACAGCCTGACACAGCGTCGTTAGGCCGTCAGGTGTCAGCTACACACACAGCCCCACCACACGGACGGTTCCGGACTTCCGAAGTTGTCAAGGTATGATTTCATTTTCATGGTTTCCTTTCCTCGTTGTCAAGGATCCAGAGTTTTAGGAGGTTGGTGGTGTAATTTATGATTGTATTGTTTCTTAATCGTTAATCGTATCGATGTGGGAGAAAGGCTGTACTTGGAGGACGGAGTAGTAATTCAGAAATGCCGATTGAGAAGAAGAAGGAGAAGCGGCTGCTTGTTGGAGGATTGTGAAGGATGTTAGGTCTTTTTTCTGTTTTTTTTTTTTTTTGGGGGGGAGGGGGGGGGGGGTGGTGGTGGGGTAGGGGGGCAGCACCTAAGGAAGGGTTTAAAGCAAAGGATGTCTTAGGGTTTGGGTTGGTTTTAAAGCAAAGGATGTCTTAGTGGGCGATAACGGTATTCTCCCAAGTTTTGAAGGTCAGATGATTTCAAGTTTGAACGCTTCCTAAGTGGTAATATATAATGATAGTTATATTCTCTTCGATGTTGGTCATTTAATCACTGGTCAAAAAAATAAAAACATCGACATCCGCAACAGATCTTAGGATTGCATCTATTTCAATGAAATTTCTTTCAGATCAGAAAAAAATGTTTCCTAGTAAATATTTTTATGAGGAAATATTATGATTTCCCTGCATGTATTAGTTCTGGATATTCTTGCATGTTAGTTTTGGTGGGAATAGGAATCTATAACACTGGTTTCCTCTTTTTTTTTTTTTTTATCTTATTTATTATGTATATTTTACTACAACTGTTCCTGACATCCTGTTGCAAGTGAATCGATTTTTGCATCATACTTTAGATGACTCATGAAACCAAATAAAAAACCATATTTAGGGAATGAAAAGGCCGTAAGTCTCCTGATTATATTACACTCAAAGTTTAGCCAACTGAAGAAGGGAGGACCATTCAAAACCATTTTTAATATCTATTTTCCAGTAATATTTAATGATCTCATGGGAACATATGTAGGAAGAGACATGCAAATATCAAAATTTGACATATGTAGAGAATAATATGAAAAATCTTTTCGGGATGTGTGGACTGTGGAAGCATATATAAGTGAACCTTTAGTGGGAATGAGATATAGTTATAGTTTTTTTTTTTTCAAGAATTGATTTAAGAATAATATAAAAAATAATAAGAAAATAAAGGAGTTGATGCATATTATAATCACTTGGTTCAAATTGACTTTTGATGATTATTGGCGATTCTGGAAATGTATTGTATCCAGTGTTTCATATATTAGTTTTTTTTTGTAATCAAGTGATTCCATTTTCCTTATCGGTTAGATTTGGAATACCAATTCATATTCTCAGCTGCATATATTTCAGCATGTTAATTAACGATTTGACCTCATAAATTCTCTTGCATGAAATCATCATATAGCTTTTCATGCATATCCGCTTCACAAAATTTATTTTTCATTTTGGTTGAAGAATTATACAATATCTAATATGAAAAACCAAACCTGTATTCATTGTAAATGAGTGGTAAATATTAGTAGTCTAATAACATAATCAAGCTCAAACTTTTTTATTTTGAAACATTGAGTTATGAGGCTGCTATTTGGTGCAGGATATATGGTAAAGTTTTGGCTCAAGAAAATATCTGAAACTTCATCTAATGTTGTTTATGTTTACATTGATTCCACTTGTTGATATAGAATAGCTATTAGCTAATATAGAAATAGCCAAATAGGAGCTGCACCTTTGTCCACCTTTGCCCAGTGCATTTTCTTCTTATTCTTTTATTTTGTATATTGCATTCAAGGACTGTCAAGCGATATCAGATGGCAATGACATATATCAGCAGCTCTTTCCAACTGATGTTTCCATTTTCATGTAAATAATTTCTTATTTAATAGCTATTTTAACTTTCAACAATTTGGTTCATACAATGAAAACGCTTTAATGTCTTAAGGGTTATTGTACATACATTTTGTAATGCAATTTCAAGTTGAATGTTATGGAGATGTATTTGCATTTTCTATACCGTTAAAATTCACACACACCGGATTATAATCTTTTTGTTTTACTTTTCAGATGTCTTCGTTTGATGCACAGAGTATGAGCAAACCAGTAAATGTTGATGCTTCGAAGAGCAATCCGATGGATGTGGATGCATCTGAGGAAAAAGTGAATAGAGATGAAAATGTTGGCAAAGACTATCAGAATGATGATAGTGGTCCTCTACCTTCTTCCGGTACAACAGCTAAACTCCCTTCCTCTCCATCAGCTTCTAACAAAAGACAAAGGTCTAAAGTGTGGGCACATATGGCATTAGAATCGGATCAAAATGGGAACAAGAGGGCAAAATGCAATTATTGTCATAAAACCTTTAAGTATACTGGCGGGAATGGAACTAGTGCATTGCTTACTCACTTGAAGAGATGTAAACAATTTGTTAACAAAGACACAACGGGTAAACAGAAAACTCTCCCAGTATATTAGAAAATAAGCATCTTTCCATTCAACTAAATAGTAATTTTGATGAAAGTCGGTGTAGAAGAGAGCTTGCTAGAATGTTTGTAGTTGCTGAGCTGCCATTTAGATTTGTTGAAAATGAAGCTTTTATCAGTTATAGCAATGTATTGCAGCCTAAGTTTTCAGTTCCATCTCGTACAACTTTAAGACGTGATTGTCTAGAGTTGTACAATGAAGAGAGGGAAAAATTGAGGCAATATTTTGCTAAATTTACTGGTAGGGTGTGTTTAACTACTGATACATGGACTTTTGCCAAAACTTATCTTACATGTGTCTTACATGTCACTTCATTGATGAGAACTGGAAATTGCAGAAAAAGATTTTGAATTTTTGTCAAATTTCTGGTCATTCTGGTGAGGCAATTGCCAATGCTGTGGAGGCATGTTTGAAGGGATGGGGTATAACAAAGGTTCTTACAATCACTGTAGATAATGCAAGTTCAAATGATGTTTGTATGCAGTATTTGAAAAGAATATTTCAATCTTGGGGAACACTTATGTTGAAAGGAGAGTATCTCCATATGAGATGCTGTGCACATATTTTAAGTTTAACTGTGAAAGAGGGTCTGAAAGATATGGATGATTCCATATTTAGAATTAGATCTGCTGTTAGATATGTTAGGTCTTCTCCATCGCGATTGGCGAGGTTCAAAAGCTGTGTGGCAGAAGAAAATGTAGGGAGCAAGGCACTATTATCTTTAGATGTTGAAACCAGATGGAATTCAACATATACAATGTTGGAGTCGGCTGTGAAATTTCAGAAAGCATTTGAGTTGTTGGAGATGAAGGATGAGAAGTTTAGGGCAGATCTTACAGGCAATAAAATGAGGGGACTTCCTACAGAAGAAGATTGGGTATATGCACGTGGCATATTGCCTTTCTTAAAAACATTTTATGATGCTACTTTGAGCATTTCTGGTTCTTTATATGCCACTTGCAATCACTTTGTTGAAGAAATTATGGGTGTTGGGAGTGAGATCAAAGAACAATGTGGAAGTGATGATCTTTCCGTGAGAATGATGGCTGAAAGAATGAGAGTAAAGCATGAGAAGTATTGGGGAAATATTAACAACATGAATGTATTGTCATTTGTGGCTGCAGTTCTTGATCCTCGTCTAAAATTGTCTTATGTGGATTGGATGGTGAGAGAGGTTTATGATGATGAGAAGGGAAACCAGCTAATGGAAAAAATTAACCACACCCTCTCAAGCTTGTTTTATTATTATGATTCTTGTATTGAGCACAGTGAGGAAAGCTTGGCAAATTCTGAAAGTCATGTGAAAGAACCAAAAGTGGAAATGGTAAATGAAGAGCGTAAAAAGAAAATGAGAAACAAGTTCACTAAAAAAGTGGGAGTGAACAAAACGATGCAAAGGAATGAATTGGAGAAGTATTTGGCAGAAGAACGGAGGAACTTGATGATGATGATAAAGGTTTTGATGTATTGGATTGGTGGAAAAAATTCTCATGTAGGTACCCATCCTCTCTTTAATGGCTAAAGACATCTTAGCAATTCTTTGTCAACCGTGGCTTCAGAAAGTTCTTTTAGCACGGGTGGTCGAGTTCTTGATGTTTTTAGGAGTTCACTGACTCCATATATGGTGGAAGCCCTCATATGTGCACAAGATTGGCTCAAAAAATCTGCAATTTTGTCCATTGAGGAGGATCTTGAAGCACTGGAAATTTTTGAATCAGGTTTCAGTTTGTTAAATTTTATATTAGTTTCAATTTCTTTCATATGTTGATTATGTGCTAATAGGATGCCTTTTTTATATATTGCAGAAACTGAAGTTGTGAAATTGATGGATTCAGCTACTACAAATATCACCATCAATTAAACTAAGGTCACTAGGTCAGTCCATTGAACCTCGATTTACTACTTAAAAGAATTACTTGTGAGCATAAAATGTTTTTAAAGAAGGAAATTGATCAATTGTAAAGTTTAGATACTACGCCACCAAGATTGGGTTCTAAATTTTGTCATCAAGGAGATGTCCCATTTGAGCTGAGGTTGAAAATGAAGAATACAACCTTCTTGCAAGAAGAAAACAAGAAAAGGAAGTTGGAATTATGTAGTGAAAATAGTAGAACCAATCCACCTATTGCTGAATGGTTAAATTGTGAAGTCAATGTATTATTTTAGCCATTGTAATGTTAAGTTTTATGCTCTAATGAAAACATGGATGTTACTTTATTCTATTTGCTCTTGATGTTGTTTGCCCAAATGTGGAATTGGAAAAGCAGGTCCTAACTAATGAAAACAAGTTCTTTATGTATGTAAACTAAAGCCTCTCTCCCTTACATTGTACCCATCTGGACGCTAATTGTTCTGTTTATTTATTCTCTCGTGTCTAACCTTCTGCTGAGAAACTGTCCTGTGCAGGACTTCAAGAGGATAGCATACATGGAGGCGGACCTTCGATGTTCTACTACCATTCAGAGTATGGAAAAGAGGCTAGGGGCAGCTTGCCATATGGACAATGTTGTGAAGGTTAGAATCAAGCAGTTTTTCTTTTAATTCTTATTCTTCATTAACTTTATGATGCTAATAAAGTTCACTTTTCTATCAATCATGGTAAAGTTCTATTACTTTCAACTTCTTTTATCTTAAACGTCGTATCTGCAAAGTTCGATTGTTAAATTTTGAGTCATTGGGAATCATTATCTAGAATAGATTATGTTGGAACTTAAAATTTTGATTCTGATGCGAATATCGTGCCATTTTTTCGGTTGATAGGCATGCTTTGTCTATACGTTTCATGCAATAATGTCATTTCAAGAATGATTGACAAGAACGTGTGATCTAAAAGATTGTTCTCTTTGTAAAATTGCATTTGTCTTTGTGCTAATTTTTTTTTTGCCCTTTTTTCCAGAGATTAAGTTGATTCTGGTTGTTTGTCTCAGGAATCAGGGCAGAATAGTAGAAAGAAAAAAAAAAGAACCATATTAAAGCACTTCTTGTCGCTGCTAGTGACTGAACCTCAATATTTGATTCGTCTGCTTCAGGTTGGGATTTGGTTTTATATTTGGGTTGTTTACTTGCCCGCTTTTTGCAAACTGAGCTATGATTAACAGACAAAGTTGAGCATTGGTTTAGCTGAACAAACTCTCTTGGCTGCTCTCGGACAAGCTCCATTATATGTTAATTTTAATTTTTTTTTAATGCTATTTAGGCAGCAAAGATTGTCAAGCAGGTTTATTCTGTTCTTCCTGTTTATGAGAAGATTGTAGCTGCCATTTTGTCTGAAGGTGTGTGGAATCTTCCAAAGATATGCAATTTGACTTTGGGTGTACCAGTTGAATCCATGTTGGCTAAACCAACAAAAAGAATGTCTGATATCATAAGAAAATTTGAGAATATGGTGTATACTTGTGAATACAAATACGATGGGAACGTGCACAGGTGACTTCATCTAACCGAATATATTTTGATTGTTTCATGTTGTTATTTTATGAGTATGATTGTTCAAATTTGCTAAGTGGAACAGATTCATTGTATGGAAAATGGTTCAGTGGAGATATATAGTAGAAATGCTAAGAGAAATACTGAGAAGTTTCCAGATGTTGCAGATGTTTCAAGGTAGACATTTGTCTTGTTTGATTTGGATGATTATCCCAAACAATCTGTGATGCATAGTAATTGACCTATAAAAATTTAGGGATAAGGCTAACCTCTTATGCTTATGATCTCTGATCTCTTTTTTTGTTTTTTGAAGATCATCAGTTGTGGGTACTGCACTGGAGGCTCTTAAACGTTTAATTTTTTTGATATATCTTGAGAACACCATTTAAGATAACATGATTTGGAATTGGATAAATTTTGCTCTCTTAATTTGAATCAATTCTTTCCCTGGCTAGATTGTTAATCTCAAATCTTCTTTGTTGTGGCCTGGATATTTTTCTTCCATATGGTCTAACCAATTGCTTGGATGATAACTTTCCAATAATAAATTGCAGAATAAAGAAGAAAAATGTTAGTTCATTTGTTCTAGATTGTGAGCTAGTTGCTTACAATCTAGAGAAGCAGAAAATTCTTCCCTTCGAGGTATGATCTCTTGTAAAAGTGTGTTTGTCATAAAATTAAATTCTCTTTTTTTTTTTTATATGGTTTGAACCGTATATCGAACCGTACCAAACCTTTTTTTTAGGTTCGAAAAATTAGTAAACCGAACCGTAAGGTTAGGTTCGTTTTTTAAAAATAACCGAACCGTTATTTTAGGTTCAATGGTTCGGGCGACGAACCGGACCGAACCGTACCGCGCCCACCCCTAATTATTATTATCATTATTATTATTATTATTATATAATGCGTAAAAAAATAAATAATATATATAATAAATTCTTTTATTGGTATATATGTATATATATTAAAAAAATATTTTATTATTATTATCATTATTAGTAAAAAGAAAAAAGAAAAATAAAAAATATAGATATAGTACGTGTATATATATGTATAAGATATATGTATTAATACTTATAGATACATAGAAATGCAAAAAAAAAATGTATAACTAAAAAAAACATATAATTTTTTTTAGACTTAGAAAATCTATTTTCTAAAATAAGGAAAAATGGATATGATAGTTCATAGGGTTTCGTACAAAAATTTGTTTTAAGGAAAAAATTAAAATTTAATAAATTTAAAGCTAAAAGAGTTCTGAATCCTAAAACATCACCAACAGATTAAAGTTTTATAAAAAGAACTACGTGTTGTCTAATCTCGATTAATGAGTACATAGGCACCTTTGGGGCGACATAAAAAATAGAAAAAAAAAACCTTTTTGGTTTAGTATTTCTATTTTGAGTTAATTCATTGTTCATTATAAATATTGTAAGCTTTCATAATAAATTGTAAATATCAATGTTATTTGTATTTATTTGTAATTATTAATGTGAATAATGATCAATTTTTTATTTGTGGGTATTATAATTTGTAAATATTTTTTACATTAGTAGATCTTTGAGTATTAAAAGGATAAATTTAAATTATAATTTTAAGTAGTAACCATATGGTTTAATAAGTTAACCCCCAAATTCAATTTTGGTTTATAAAGTTTGGTTTCTAATAAAAAATTTCACAACTAGTAGCTAAGTTAGGATCATCCAACCCATTAATCATAACTTATAATTTTTCCCGATTTCAATCGGGTGGTGACTCCAAAACATTTTTTTCAAAAGTTAAAATTTCCTTTAGTCCCTAGTTGAGGGTTCGTATTAAATGGGTTAGGTTTAAACAGATGACTAAGAAATTAAGCCAGAAAATGAAAAAACCCAGACTCAAAGGCCCTGACTAATTACATTGAGCTCTCGACGTGATCTAGACCATCAAATTGTGCATTTTTTAATTTGTTAAGGTTTAGACTTTAGCTTGCTGCGCCTTGAGGAGTGGACTCGTCTAGCCTTTAACCTAAACTCGACTAATAACTCTACATTTTTAGCTTGTCGAATTTTGATCTTAAGTTTGTCCCGCCTTAATGAATAAAGGAATCTAGCTCTCGAATTGACCCTGATCAAGATTGTTCATCACTTGTTCCTGCTAAAAACTTGCACAATCTCTAAAAAAACACACAACATACATGTATATTCTCGCATACTATCGATCATAGGTTTGATTAATTAAGTGCAGTTTCCATTATTAAATGGTTAATTGTGTATCATATTGTCTCATCAAAATCTACATTGAACATACAAGTTCAACAAGTACAAAGGGAGATATATTGCATGTACAAATTAACATGCATGAAGTATGCACAATTAAAGGGGAAGGGCATGCTAAAATATTGAATGTGGGAGAGAAATATTGTTTGATGAGTACATAATGGAGAGATATATCGAATGCACCTAACTTGTGTTGTTGATTTTTTGATGAGTCCAAAGGAAGAGCGATAACCTGTATGCACAATTAACATGCATGAAGTGTGTTTTAGTATATTTTTGATGAATTCAAAAAGGGAGAAGAAATGTTGTGTTTGTATGCTATGTTTGTTTTTGCCCAAAAGGGAGAGGAAAATGATGAATTAAGTGTAGCTTGCATTTTCCCAGAAGTAAGTATCAAGTCCTTAAAATCAAATTAAAAAAAAAAAAAAAAAACTTCTTTTGAAATTCGGATGCTTATTTGAGGGGATGTATGCTTAACTGAAAAGGAGTTAATTGTGCATGATTGTCCTCATAAAAAATAAGGAGATTGTTGAACCTATGCATTCAATATGGATTTTGATGAGACAATTGATTGCACAATTAACTATTCAATAGTGTTAAACTACACTTAATAGTCAAACAATCTGGGATGAAAAAAATGCTATAATATATATGTGTTTTTTGTATATAAATACATATTCTTTTGGAGATCCAAGAGAGGACAGTGGTGCAAAAGAAAGAACTGTGAAGTGACAAATCTTTTTAAGAGCTTTTATTTGCAAACATACAAATCAGAGATCTCTTATTATGTTTGTAATCTTGTTCATTAATTTGCAAAATCTGCAAAGAAAGAGAAAAACATTTAAGTGCTATGTTCTTGAGCATCTTGTGAGTGAAAAAAATATTTTATTTCTTGTGTAACCGTATATTGCTTAGCTTGAACTTGTGTGTTGTGAATCAATAAAATGGTTGTGAAGTTCTTGGTTTGAAGCATTTGAGGATCGTGGAGAGTAGAGAGTGGTCCGAACACCATGTTTAATCTGGGCTCAAATTTTCTATGCCTATCTCTTTACATTTCACTTTATAATTTTCGCTTCCCACCTACTCCCTTTTTTTTATATTATTTAAGTTGAGTTAGCTGTAAAATTTATATGAATTTTTTTTTCATTTATATAATTAAGAATTTAAAATGAATTAAAATTTTTTATTTTCCATCGATCCATAACTTCTTCTAAACAAAATAGCAGGAAAAAAACATTAAATTTGACTCTAATTGTTCTTTATTTATTATTATATTATTAGAATTAAGAGTTATTAGAAAAAAGAAAACTTAATTTCTTTTTTTTTAATTATTTTTTATATCCATTATGTATTTTAAGTTTTCTATGACTGTTGTAAATATTTCCATAGCTTTTGAAGGCTATTTTTCATAGGTTATAGAAACTCACATTTTTATGTATAGATTCTACGGACCCTTTAATAATTTTATGTGGAATCACAAATTTGAAAAATATAATATTATTATGTTTTTCTTAAAACAATTTGATTTAGTTTTACGGATTAGTTCTTTTACCCTTCTAAAACAACCATAAATTTATTGATTAGTTTGGAGTAGAAATTTTCTAAACCATATTATTTAAAAAACTATATTTTCAGTTTAGTTTGGTTCATTTATGGATTGATTTAGTTTGATTGGTTCATTTCTACTCATTCTTAGTTATCTAGTAATATAGATGGAAAAGATGTAAGTAGAAAGCTGAACCTCTATATATTTGGGTATGGTCTCCTTTATCCACATCTCTTAGGAGGATAGTTAAGAAGTACTTAACTGAAAAACTTTTTCCTAACTTTAAAGATGTAAAGTAGAAAGTTGAACCTCTATATATTTGGGTATGGTCTCCCTTATCCACATCTCTTAGGAGGATAGTTAAGAAATGCTTAACTGAAAAACTTTTTCCTAACTTTAAAGTGACTAGTTCATTCCACTCTAACTTAAAAACAAAATTAAAAATAAAATATTAATCCATCTTATTGAAATGATAAAAAATTTCATTAATATACTTTAGTACCTTCCTTTTGGGTAAGATGGATAGACTTTATAACGACAAAAATTTGATTATATAAGTGCAATAGGGCAATGTTGTTTAATAGCTTTTGAAGGTGAGTTAGAATTTGAAAAGCTAAACGACTTGAATATTGGTAACTTGTAGAGCTTAGACATCACCCCAAGTCAAATCAGGCCTCACCAAGCTAGATTTAACTTGCCTAACGATTTACGTCCCATCGAATCACCTACTTATTTTTATAGTTGCGCAAGTGGGGCATGTTATGTGGGCTAACTTGTTTAATCCGAGTTAAAGTTCGTCAACCCACAAATTTTCTTTATTCATAAAAGTTATTTTAAAAATATACAAAAATCTAATAATAGTAAACAACTATATGTCAGTATGCATTAAAAAATTAACCAAATTAAAAGAATAAGAAACTAAAACTTAATGTTAAATAATAATTTTTTATCCTAATCTTATGTGTATTTTGATAATTTTTTTCTTTATCCATTTTTCATCCCATATATAAATAATTTTTTTAAATTTTTGATTAAAAATAACATCTATATTTCGTGTGATTACATTATAATGTTTGAAGTTTGAAAAAAAAAGGTAAATAAAAAATCTTAGAGAGTTGCTTGCCAACTTGTGCGGGATGGGGAGAACCAACATTTTTAGCCTACTTTTTTAATGTGGGCTAGCTCACATAAACTGTAGGCTAAAGTGGGGCAGGGTAGGTTGGCCCTTAACTTACTTGCACACCTCTACTTGTTATAAAAAAATTCAAAAATTTGTAAACATAATTTTAATTTGAAATAGGAAAAAAATAAAATAAATTTCAAAATAAATATAGAAAAGTTTTAACATTAAATAGAATTGGTTCCAAGAACAAGAGTTTCTAACCCAATAGAAAGAAATTGTTCAAGGTTTACATTTATTTATAGACAAACAAATCCATCTTAATAGTAGAACCTAGTAATGTTATACTATGAAATTCAAGACATAATCAAGTCCTACAAAAGTAAAAAGAAGTCTCACATTGTTAAAAATAAGATTGCCTCTAGTTTAAAATCTATAACAATTAGTTATGTTTACTTTTAAACTCATATTATTAATAACAATAACACATTAATTGTTGTGAATAAGTAATTAATTTTTACTATTCATAAGAAAATTAATAGAAACTTGTTTTCTCCATTTTTATATTTTTTCACTTTAATTTTGCTTTCCCTTTTTATTCTTTTTTTTTTTTTTCTGTAACCGTGCTTGATCCGGCAGTTTAGTAGGTCGAAGGCCTTGAACCACCCTTAACCTGGTAACCCATTGGATCATGGACGTGTCATGACACATACGACTTAGTTAGGTGCTAGGCTAGATCGAATCAAGGGTTAGACCTGACTCATGTTAAAGTCTAATATATCTCATTCCATGTGCAAGTCCATAGCATTTCATTTAAGGGTGAGCGAGTAAAAGATGGGTAGGGTATGAAACGCTATCTACAACCTATCATATAAGATACAAGGTAGCAAAAACCTATCCTGTAATACCTTGTACCTACCATGTACGTTATAAAACCTGCATGGTGCAGGATAACCCATGAAACGTGTAAATTTTCAACAAAATCTCTATTTTTTTACTTTCTTAAGCTTCAACTTTGTAGTATTTTAAATGATTTAATTTAATATATAAAACTATATTATTTTTATATATTCACTATAAATAACATGTTGAAAGAATTTTGAAGTAATTTCTTAATATCATAAGATCCAACATATCGAATATGTTTGTGCATAAAATTTAGAACTTGTAACAAACACCTGCAAAATATATCTATATGGTATTAAACTAAATTGCAGAACATGTAACAAATTTTAAAATTAAAAACTTTGAAATGATGTTGTATTGATTATTCTTAGAAGACAAATAATATTTTTATATAATTTGGGAGTTCAAGTACATACATATAATTGTAATTCTTATAAATTAAAAAATGATAAGTCTAAAAAGAATAGTACAAGTTCTTCAATAATGAAAATTTATGGAAGGTAGTATATGTTAATTGACTTCCTATTTATAACTACTTAATTTGTGTTTGTCATTTATTTCTAATTTGTAGGCTCATTTCCTATTCTTTGAATATTTAAAATTATATACTTAACTTTTTATATTAGACTCGTGTGTATGAATATATATACAACATCTATGATGTAATCAATGTTGTAGAAATATAAAATCCTTTTTCTTTTCCTTTTCTACATGGTATTAGAGCGGGTTTAATTCTATATATCATTTTTTTCCTGTGAGGGTAAATCGATCTCCTCTTGTTGATTGATTCATTGTACTCCGTACCTCTATGTTTGAGGTGTGCCTCTATTTTTGAGGTTTTATGCTCTTTTTTTGTCCTTGAATTTGTAATTTTAGATGACAGCAGCTGCTACATTGACTTCTGCTGGGTCTAGTTCTTCAAATGGACCAAAGGATGTTATTTAAATTTCTAAAGTGGAGTATGAGTGATTGATCCATTCTCAATCCAATTCTGTTGCCTCTCATACTATCTAAACAGGTACTACTGCATTGTTGCCTTTTTTTTTTCCAATAATTCTTAATTAATAGATTCAGATGCATCCAATCATATAACTGGTGACCAGCACCAATTCCATAATATTACCCCTTGCCAACCATAATCCTCTATTACCATTGTTGATGGTTTTTTTTTCCACTATGTCTGGTTTTGGTACTGTTCACACCCTTTCTCTTACTCTTAATCAAATCTTACATGTTCCTAAATTAACATTTAATCTGATTTTCGTTAATCAAATCACAAAAGCTTTGAATTGTTTTGTGACTTTCTTTCCTGCTCATTGTGTTTTTCAGGATCTCTAGACGAATACATTAATTGGACAAGGCTTTGAGTCAAGGGGAGTTTACTATCTCAATACTTCTTCTATTACTACTGTTGCAGGGGATGTCTCCTTATAATTAGCATTGTCATTTGGGTCATCCTGCTATTTCTAAGTTAAAAAAAAAGGTGTCTTTTAGTGAGTCTGTTTCTTCAATAAATTGTGATGCATGTTAGTTCGGAAACATCATAGAGCCTTTTTTTTCATTCTAAAGAAAGTTGAAGTTCGAGTCCTCTTGATCTTGTGCACTCTAATGTATGGGATCCATGTCGTTATCCTACTATGTCAATCATAAGTATTTTATTACTTTTGTAGATGATTATTCCTGAATGACATGGGCTTATTTGTTAAAAGATTGATCATCTGTTCTCGATGTATTTCAAACTTTGCATAATGAAACAATGACCTAATTTTCTTTTATTCATGTATTATAATTTGACAATGCTCTTTAGAATATATGAAGTCTGATTTTTCTAATTTTTGTTCTTCTAATGGGATCATTCACCAAACATCGTGTGCTCATACTCTACAACAGATTAGTGTGGCAAAGCATAAAAATAGACATCTTCTTGAAATTGCTCGCACTCTTATGATTCAATTTAAGGTGCCTAAATATATTTAGAGTGATAATATCCTTAACGCGAGATTTCTCATTGACCGAATGTCATCTTCTGCACTTGGAGGTGACATTCGTTTTAAATGTCTTTTCCCTTATTCACATCTATTCCTTCCTACTCCACGTATTCTTGAATGTGTGTGTTTTGTTCATCTATTCGAAACTAGGATGGATAAGCTTTCTTTGATAGCTGTTCGTTGTATTTTCTTAGGGTATTCTCGAACTCAAAAGGGATATAATTATTATGATCCTATGTCTAAGAAGTGGTTTGTTTTTGTAGATGTCACCTTTTTTAAATTTGAGCCTTTCTTTCCAACTTCTAATGCCAAACAATCTATTCCCATCCTACCCCCGTAACTCCATCTCCTGTAACTATTTTTCCACCTTCAAAACCACTGTAAGTTTGCACTAGAAGAAATACTACACGGTCATCACATGCTTCACAGCCGTATCCTCTAATGCATTCTACTGATGATCTAATGATTTGCCAATTACTCTTTAAAAAGGTAAACATTCTTGTACACAACATTCTATTGCTAATGTGTTTCCTTTAATCATCTTGGCCCTGTTTTCCATCATTTTGCTTTATCTTTGTCATTTGTATCTATTCCCAAGAATTACTAAGAGGCAATCCAAGATCTTAATTGGAAACGAGCCATGGATGAGGAAATGCCAACTCTTCTTAGTAGATGCACATGGATTTAGTACATTTACCTAAAGGGTTTCTCCCATTACCTGCCAATGGGTCTTTAATACATAATACAATCCCAATGGATCTATTGATAGATATAAATCGTGACTAGTTGCCAAAGGATACACCTAAACACAAGGTGTTGATTACTTTGAAACTTTCTCTCATGTTGCTCGACTAAACTCTATTTGTGTGCTTATATCTGTGGCAATCAACCATGATTGGCCGATGTATCAATTAGATATAAAGAATGAATTTCTTTATGAGACTTAAATAAAGAAGTATATGTGGACCAGCCACTTAGATTTATTGCTCAGGGGGAGACTCACTTAGTATGTAAACCAATAAAAGCTATTTATGGTTTAAAGTAAAGTCCTAAATCTTAGTTTGATAAGCTTAATCAAGTAGTATTTTCAGCAAGATTTAGGTGAAGCCAGGCTGATCATTCAATATTTATGAGACATACTGCAAGTGGCATTTTGATACTTATTGTATACGTTGACGATATACTCTTGTTAGGTAGTGATGTAAATGGCATTGAAGAAACTAAGAAACATTTGCAACAACAATTTGTCACAAAAGATCTTGGTCAATTGAGATATTTTCTTAGTATTGCAGTTGCTCATGGAAAAGAGGGTATTGTACTTATTCAATGGAAAGTATGCGACCGATCTATTACAAGAAACAAGTCTATTAGGTGCAAAACTAGCAGAGGTTCCGATGGAAGCCAATTTAGACTTGTGGAAGGAAGATGAAGATTTTTAGGATAGTGCACAATATAGAAGACTTGTTGGAAAGCTTATTTACTTAACAATAACTAGACTAGACATTATGCATGTTGTAAGGCTAATTAGTTAGGTTATGGAAAAACCTGAGAAATATCATTGGCAGGCTGCTTGTAATGTTTTGAAATACCTTAAAAAATCTTTAGGAAAAGGATTATGGTTCAAAAATAAAAAACATTAAAATTAGTTGGCTATCTGGATGCCAACTATACTAGTGATAAGAGTGATAGAAAATCTTCTTTAGGTTATTGTACTCTTTGTTAGAGGAAATCTAGTATCTTGAAAAAAGTAAGAAACAAATAATTGTGTCAAGATCTAGTGCTAAATGTGCATACCAAGCAATGGCTCATACCGCTTGTGAACTAATTTGGTTGAAGGCTCTTCTTGAAGACTTCAGTCACCTTTACTGATCTTATTCATATGCATTGTGATAATCAGGCAACAAAACATATTGCAAGTAATCCTGTTTTTCCAGAACGGACATAGCATAATGAAGTTGATTGTCATTTTGAAAGAAATGTTATTGTTGATAAAAAGATTTGCACTCCCTTTACACCCTCAAAAGATCAAGTTGTTGATATGTTCACAAAAGCACCTAAGAAAGAAGACTTTGTTAGATTAAGTGACAAGCTTCGCATGATAGACATCTATGCTCCGACTTGAGGGGGAGTGTTAATTAACTTTCTATTTTATAACTTACCTAATTTGTGTTTGTAATATTTATTTCTAATTTTTAGGCTCATTTACTATTCTTTGAATATAGTAATTTTGTATAGTTGACTTTCTATATTAGGACTCATGTGTATGAATATATATATAACGGTTATGATGTAATAAATGTTGTAGAAATATAAAATCCTTTTTTTTTCTTTTCTACAATATAAATAATAATCTTGAACAAAAGTCATTGAAAGATAAAAGATGAAGTATTATTATTTTTATCTTATTTATTAACATATATTATAATATTTAATAAGATAAATATGAAATATCTTGGAACTTGTATCTTTCGTATTTTAAAGTATAGGTTCTAGGTGAGTATATTGTATGAAGAGCTCATACCCTATCCTACCTAGTAAGAGTAGGCTCCAAAAACTCTACACCCGTGTCCTATCCTATGACTCTGAATACCCACTCAAATCTTAGCTTGTTGAATAGGGTAAGGATGGGTACCTTATGTGATAGGGTCACCTACTTATCCTTAATTTCATCATTACAAAGTGCACTTCCTTTATATGAAGTGTGAGAAATATGACATTTCATCTGAATATAGTAGTGTATATAAAATCGATAGGTTCCATAAATAATGGTGATGTTTTAGAAATCTTTAATGATATTTTTCTTCTTGTAATCCGAATATTTGGTGAACTTTTATACTGCTTCAATGATGGGTAATGCTAATAATGTGGATTTTACAAGTGTTTTTCATGAAATAACATCTATCGTGGTTTTTTTTTTTTTTTTTTTTTGCAACAACAAACAAGAATGGTAAATATCAAATTGGGTACCTCAATTTTACGTGAAAATTCAATTTGATACATAAATTTTGAAATAACCAATTTAATATTCAATCAAACCTTTTACGAATATTTACTATCTCTTAACACCTTTACTCTATTTTTCGATTTGGAGAAGTTCACATATCATTGAATTTATATTATTTCTCCTAACATCATCTAGCACTAATAAACTGCTTTTCATGAAAAATAACAAAACAAATGGTATTAGTGAGATATTATAAATAACCCAGAAAAATTTAAATGAATATTAAATTGACTATTTCAAATTGCAGATGCCAAATTGAATTTTTATACAAAGTTCAGGTATCAAATTTGATATGTTCCCAAACAAAAATCATGATTTTTTTTTTTTTGGATATATGGAAAAATTCAAATGCATTTCCGATGCCATAATGTTATCCTCATTACTTATTTCAAATTAGAAGGGATGATGTTATGAATGGTACTTAAACTTTAACAAAATATGGGATATCTGAATTTTAAAATTCATCAATTTAGTAACCGAACTTTGAAATTGATTAGTTTAATATTTAAAAAGAAATTGATGAAGGTACTATTGACATATATAAAAGTTTTTTAAAATATTAAATTGATTAATTTCAAAATTCAATTATCTAATTTTATATTTTATCGAAGTTTACATATATAATTCGTGACATTATCTCATATTAGGATAAGAACACATCATGAGAAGGTTGCTGAGAATCTTTTGGTGACTACCTTAAATAGCGTCGTATCATACGGAAACATAGAGCAAATTATTCTCTTCACGTCTCAATTTTTTGTGTGGCCCTCTCTCTCAGACCAGCCTCTTGTACTTCTAATCGACTGCTCTACGATGAACTTTCCTTTTTGTTAAGACTTTGCTTGCTCATTGTAGCATAATGGACCGAGTACAGTTCTATTGGGGCTGAAACCCAATTCCAAAAAGCCCAAACTCCCTTGCATGACACAACGCAACTGAAATCAAAGCCAAAACAGCAATCTCAGTTCAGTAGTTTAATTTAGGAGAGCAGTTTATTAAAAGTTAACTGCAATGTTACAACGGACAGTGACAAAATACTGACAGTCAGCATCGGTATCACCACTGACTGTCCACTTTCAATTAACACTTTCAGTTGCCCAAAAACAAACCCCAATGTCTTTTTTCCTCTATTATTCATTCTCTTTTCTTTTTTACTGAGATTTAATCCTTCTTATTCTTTTTTCTTTTCTTTTTTGGGTGTCTAATTGAAAAAAAAAAAAAAAGCCTTTTCCTCTATTTATGGTTATGCTCAATAGTAGTCAATTATCAATTCGATCCGTCAATTGCTTGCTTGCATGGGGTAAGAATTGATTCGATTTCAGCATTTTGTTTATTTATTTATTTTAATTATATATTTCAAAGTTGCTTGTTTTTTTTTTTATGGGAAAATTATGTCCTTATGAAATGTTTTTTGATTCATTTTTAAATTTATTGTTCATTGTTGATATGTTATGGTTTCGGGTTGTTTTCAGTTAGTTTGATTTTTGGTTCCTTTTTCTTGGTGCCAATAAAAAGTAGAAACTTTACTTTTGAGAAGGATGTGTATTGAAGGTTCATGATATTATTAACATTTTATGAGTTTGGAAAGTTATTTTATGTGGGTTTAGAAGGAGGATTGATTTGCTGAAAGATGGGTTTGAATAATGCTTCATGTATAGGAAAATTTATTCTTGTTCTTCACAGAATGGGATATGTGTGTGTGTGTGTGTATTTTTTGGCTAACTATCTACTAAAATTTTTTGGGACGAAGAATTGAACTGAGTCATTTCCATTGGAAGACCAATACTGCTCTGCTATAAGGGTCTTGACCACAAAAATATATTGAAAGTAAGTGCTATATAAGGTGTAAGAAGCAAGCATTACCTTTGCATTTTGCGATAAGGCTGTGACTTCTTGCTCTATATGATGTCTGTTTGGATTATTATATTTTTATTTGTATCTGATCTGCATTTATAACTTATCTATATCATATCTATATCGTATTTATTTGGCCAATTAATGAGTAAGATTATCAATTTTTTATTAATATCTATCTATTCACAAATATTTGTTAAAAACAACAAAAATATGATGTCAAAATGATCAGAATATGATGAAACAAACAGTTCAGTTGTGCCAAGGCATAAGATTGATAAAGACAATAATCATGAAATCAAGTCTATGCATTAGTTGGGTCTGGCTATGCTAGTATTTTTATTTCTGTTGTGCTTAATCTAATGCCATATGTTTTATCAGATGTTGAACATTTTAAAATGGAGAATCTTCGTGGAGCTTTTAATTGACAATTTATTATCGATCCTTGGATGTTATTGATGAATTTCAGGTCAGAAATGAAAATATGGATGTACTTCATAATTTTTGGAAGTGAAGGTTATAGTGATTGCACTTTCATTCTTGATTATCACAGATGAGATGGGTCTTGAGCAAATAGTTTTTCTGATTAATAATGCTTTTACTGGGGTTATGAGCCTGGAGTTTTAAGATTCTAGTTTAATAAAGATTATCACAATTATCTTTATATGAATTACTTGCTGAAACACGATCTTGTAAGCATAGTTTCATGTGATTCCTGTATCACTCTTTTATTTAGATTTGTGATTGGGTAGTGCCACTTTGTCACACAGTTTAAGCTTTTCCTGCGATAAACGTTTCAGGCTTGATGGTAGTTCATGAGTCTGTATTGTTAACCTAATACTATTATTTTCTGAAGTGGAGGAGGTGATATATCATTATGTCTACCTTTCTCTGTTCAGTTCATTTTTCTGGCATGTATTGATTTGGTTTATAACAGAGCAGTGGTTGTTTTGGTTGCTGTGTGAAACGCACACCAATTTTGCTGTGGATGAACCTGCAAAAGGACTGAGGATTCAAGGGCGTTCTGTTCGAAAACCAAGCTTCTGATGACGAGATTTTTGGAGCAGCACAACATATGATGTGGAAAATAGCACTTTCCAATCTCAAAGAAGCATCTCATCAGTCAGCACAGCAACTCTCAATCACAGCAGTACTGTAGGAAGCTCGAGCAGCAATCCTGAATTCATTAACCATGGCAAGTATTTGGAATTGGTTTTTTTGTCTGCAGGAGTGTGAATTCATGTTTATTAGTTTCATGGCCTATGACTTCTTGGGATTGCACAATGCCACCCATTCATTTCAGGCCTTCTTCTTTGGAACGAGAACAGGCTCAATGGATGAAAAATGCCAGTGCCAATAGCGAAACTAAGAGAAAGCTTGAGCATCGATTAAGGTTTGTTTCCTTGTGTTGCCTTTGCATTTGGATGTCAAACTGCTGGAGCAATTATTAGCTAAAAGTGAACACGAACACGAACACGTTGTGCAGTTATTGTAAAATGAATACAAGCTTGATGTTTTTCCTCATTCATTATGCTATACCATCACACTGATATCTCCATTTGGCTCCTTAAAACATTTGATATGCCGACTCCTGTTTGAGATTTGTGCTGTATCCCTCTATTTTGTTGGAAGTAGTAGCCTGCTCAGTAGTTTGAATAGTTAGACAACATAGTTTTCCTCTTTTAGCAATCAAAAACTATGTCACCTAACACCATTCCACATCGAGATATCGTCATCCTCCTCTTGATGTTTGGTTTACCCTGTCCCTCTAGTTGGAATGCGAAGTACGAAACTGTACTTGGGAGCAGAAGACATTTCCCACAGCCCATCCCTCTTTCTGTAAGTTTACTAACAAGTCTGAAATTCTGCTCACCCTGTTCTTTCCTTTACCTTCCTATTGCTTAATCGTTTTAACTGACAGGAAATCATTGAGTTTTTGGTGGAAGCATGGGAAGAAGAGACGATGTATGGCCAAAATTGAGTTGTATGAAAATAGAGGTCGGATTAATAATTGTAAATGAAAAATATTTTGCCCCTATCTTATTCTTGCTTTGTACTTAAAACCTTAGTGATGCCACCATTATACACTACAAGAAAATTAGGCCTTAGTTACGGTTAATAAACGTCATTGCATATAGAATAAATACTGTTAAACATATTCTATCATGTTAATATAATATATTTAGCAGCGTTTATTCTATTTGTAATGGTGTTTATTAAATGTGGTTAAAGTCTAATTTTTTTATAGTGATAGTTTAGTAAGAAAGTGAAAATCAAACTAGTCTGAAATCCAATTGTAACATATATTATCGATGTTTGGCTGTATGTTCTTGTGTTCTTTTACTTTTCTCTATGTGCATTGTGAGAATACACATGTTTGATGTAAAACTAGGCTTCTTGTTGTGGGGGCTGCTTACTCATAGTAGCATCGGGCGCTAGATGGTGTCGCTCGTTACATTCGATAAGTGGTAGAATCTGGTTGTTGTTTTCAGTGCAACAAGTTGGATATTCATTCAAACTAATATTCCGATTGGTTCGTTAGAACGAAATAAAAGTGGAAAGTAATAGCAATTTCACGAGAATCATTTAAGATTCTTTATTTATTCTATGTTACATTGATTACGATATCCTTTATGTTAAAAAATTTTTTTACAAATCGAGCAAGTAACTATTCTATAGTAATAAAGATGGAATTCTAATTTCATTTCAGTAGATCAAACATAATGTAAATCTAGATTATTCCTTTTGTGGATCTTTAGTTAGTGATTGTTGGTTCCTAGCATAAACTTGATAATACAAATAAATTAAATATTAATATGGACATGATTGCGAACATAATATAATCCTAATATTACACATGATCATGATTACACAAGGAACAGAGATAATTGTAAGTTTAACTAGTTATTTATGATTGCTATTCAATTTTATATGGTTTTTATGTTAACACAGATTTCACATAAAATAGAGTACAAACTTGACTTCGGAACATGAATTGTGGCCCTTAGTTTCAACTGAAAGGCATCGAGTTGGTATGAAAGTTGCCTAAAGTTGGCTCGGGAATCGATCAAAAGATTAAATTAAAATATAGTTGAGCTAAGCTTAACCTTGGGCTATGCTCAAAGCTACTTGTGAGCTAAGCTAAAAATGTAAATGATAGCCAATGTTGTTGTACTTAGACATTGTCATGGGTCGGTTCGATTTCATAACCAGGCTCGAACCACCGGTTCTTGGTTCCAAAAGTAGTGCAGTTGGAACTAGACCCACGGAAGCTACTCCAATTCTCAGATCAGGGGAACTGTCGGCTCCTATGGTTTGGTTCCAGTTCCTTTGGAACTAAAAACCATGAAATTAAAAAAAAATTAAAAAAATCAATTAAATAACTTTGCTTAATTTAAGTAAGAAAAAAAATGAAAAATAAACTTTTAACTTAAAATAATATTAGGTATAATAATAATTGTTTATAATCAATTAGTTAAAATAAATTTTTAGTTATGCATCGTTATTATATAATCACTTGGACTTTTTTAGTTGTTATGTTAACAATGTGATACTATAAAATATTCAAGATACAAATAAGTCTTACAAACACAAAAATAAGTCATCCATTGATAAGAAAGAAAAGTTCACTATAATTAAAACTGTACATAAACTCAATAATACATGGTTTTAAATATATTTATTACTTGTGTTATTAATAAAACCACATTAAATGTTGCAAATAATAAATAAATTTTTACTAATATAAGTAAAAATAGTTATATTTTTTATAATTTTATTTTCTTTTTTCCTTTTTTTAATTTTTGTAGTGTGGAATTGCGGGAATTACTAGTTCTGTCGGTTTTGTAGCAGTTCTTGAATCGGCAGTTCCAAAACCACTGAGTTAGTAGGTTTTAGGGTGGAACTTGCCAGATCTTCTAAAATTGATGGGTCCTTAGCCAATTTGGACTCGTCATCTCCGGGCTGGTTCCTAGTTTAGGAACATCGGTGATAGGTTGGGTTGGATCCCGGTTTGGAACTGACCCATGATGATGCCTAGTTGTGCTTGAATTCAAGTTTAAATATATTGAATTCTATTGAATTTGAATAGAGTTAAAGCTTTAAATACAAATTTAATTCAAAAAGGGTAAAAAGTGTGTTTAGAACCACCAACTCTAAACAAGTTTAGTTTATCCAACCTTAAGCTTGTTAAGTAGCACAAGCTCAATAGTATAAATCTGATAGAGCCCAAGTGGTTTCTCTGACTCCAATTCAGGTGCATGGACAATTTTGGGGAGCATTTAGGAATTAGGATGGATCCTTTACATCGTTGGTTGAAGCTTGAAGTAGGCCAGGCCCAGATCAAATGACGCATAATATTTTCGGTCCTAAAAAGACACAACTAGAAGAGGGTTTTTCATCACGGCCCAAATAGGAAACATAATCAAAACATTAATTATCAATCTAGGCCGAGATTAGCCTGTCGGTGTGTACTTGTGCTGTTTTACTATAAAGGTTTTTATTATTTTTTTTAGTGTTCTAAATCACAATGGTTGGTCTTTTTTTCTTTTGTTAGCTTATCATTTTATTTTTATCATTTTCAAACAGACTATTTGTAAAAAACAGATATAAATAAAAATTATATATTTTTACTCATAAAAAGATCAAATAGATAAAACAGATTAGATACAAATAAGATACAGATACATTATCAGATACAGATGAAAATCAGACTATCTAAACAAACGCTAAACTTATTTAGAAATGAATTTTTCTTTAAAAAGTTAATAAAACGAAAAGAAAAAAAACAAAGTGTTCACCTAGCAGAGACTAATCCAGTTATTATTTGAATTTATATTCTTGGAGATTGACGATGGATTTGATAGTTTAATTATTTCACTTTCTCATAAAATAATTTAAATAATAAATATTTGTGGATTCATGAATTGGAGTTCACAATTTTTTATTTGATGAGAAATTTATTGTTAGATTTGGCTAATTGTTTTCCATAAATGACAAATTTGATACTTGAATTTTACTTGAAAATTTAATTTAGTATTTAAACTTTAAAACGATAAATCTAATACCCAATCAAGCTTTTTGTGATTTTCCTTACTATCTCCTTAATAAAATATATTTTATTTGTAGATGTAGAAAAGGAAAACTTATTATTGAATTTTTAGTGACACTCCTAACCCCATGTTGTACTGATAGACTGATTCAATATTATTGAGGTACTAAAAATAGCCATAAAAATTTTGGTTGAGTATTAAATTTACTATTTTAAAGTTTATTTACTAAATTGAATTTTTTTATAAAGTTCCAATATTAAAATTGATATTTTTCCAATAGCTTTTAAGATTTTAATGTTCCTAATATTCCTAAGGCTTGACAATAGTGAAGAAATATGTCGCACTTTTTGTCAATTTTTTACACTAAATTATATTAAAAATAAAAGTTCATTAGTTGAGTAAATTGCATTAAAATAAGTTAAAAAAAAAAAAGAAGAAGACATCAATAGTAAGGAATATAACTTCCTATCTTCTAGAAAGTTGTTATCTCAAATTGACTAATGCCTGCACAATATCCTCCATACTCCCTCCATCTTTCTGACTTCCATGCATACATATTTGACTGGGGAATAGAATGATTATTTCTCTACAAATTATAATTTGTAACCCCTCTTAGTTTCATTTTTATAGACTAATTACAATGCACATCGATACTTGATAGAATTTTTTTTTTAATTTGGAAGTTTGTTGAGTCTTCAATAATGATTTTTTACAAAAAATCTTTATATATATATTTTTAACTTCTATAAAAATAGAATTTCTATCAAATTTGAAACACCACAAAAAATGCCTTATAACCTTAGGAAATAGGCAAATTCTATGCTTTTATCATGTCTTTTAAAGAGATTGGTTGTATCAATTATTTAACTGTTTATATTCACACTTAACTATAATCTACTACTAAAATACTTAAATATTACTTACTATATTACTTTTATGGTCAGATAATTCACTAAGCAATCCCATTGACAGACCAAAGAAGTTCTCTAGGTATTATAGTAAATACTTCAAAAAATATTATTTTCTTTTATTGTAAATTGTAAAAGAGCTCACAATCCCTCTAAAATTCAAGACAAGGCAAGATAAACCTTCTACCACGAAATAGCTAATAGTGTATTGGACAATTAAAATACTGTAATATATAAATAAATATTTTATATTAAAGGGTAAAGATGTCATTTAATATAAAATAAGAGGGTTTTATGATTAATCCTAATGCTTAATTAATTTTTGTCAGTTTTTGTTTTGTCAGTTATCAGATGTGTAAATGAAGATGAAGAGATATTATTAAAGATGAAGAGACGTCATTACTAAAGATGAAGAGGCATTATTAAACAGTTATTCTTTTTCTTCTATATAAACTAGGCTTCCCCTTCTCCAAAATCATTCATAAACCTAGAAATCCTCTCCACAAGTCTGCTAATGTTCGTTGGAGTTAGAGGAGATCAAAGATTTTGGATCGGGTAAGCAAATCTAAACAAGATTCATTAAGATTACAAGAATTGATAATCGTTTTCCTCATATCTCTTTTCGTTTTGAAGGAGTTTTCGTTGGAGCAAACTTTAGTTTTGTGCAAGATCTGATCTTTTGGTGATTAGTAAGGGGTTTAAGGATCTAATCACAGTAAGTTTATCTTCATAAACCTATAGCTATCATAAGATGTAATTTTGATGATACATGACTGTTTTTGCTTATTTGCAAAATTAAGGTTTTTGGAGTGAGATCTGTTTTATTAGAATTTTGAGGAAATTGATCGAGGAAGAATGTGCTATTTTGGAGTTTCCTTAAAAGGTTAGGGTTTTGGAGAAATTGGATATGTTAGATTTTGTTTTCATGTTAAAGTTTCTAATTGTTTATGTTCATATTATATTATCAAGAGGTTTAGAGATTATGGGTTATTGTTAGGGGAGATTATAGTTTAGAGATTTGTTCCTGAAATTGAAAAGGTACGACCTTTCCTTGTTTGTTGTATGTGTTTGTAGGATTAGTTTTCTGTATGCTTTGTTGTAGGAACAAATGAACAATAAATCTAAATCTATTTAGCTAATTAATTTGTCTGCTGAGTATGTGTGGTTATGACAGGTAAAGACTTGGCAGACAGTGATATTGGTGTGGCACCTTAATGATCTTTGTGTGGCGTTGTCCCCGGTGGAGTTTCTCTTAAAGATGATTCCGATAGATTTAGGTGATTTGGCAGTATGGTTGTGGGTGTTTGAGGAATACTCATTCACCAATATATGTATATAATTACCTATTTTCAAAAGTTGGTTGATTTTCAGGGGCCTGAGTTACTCCAAGTTTGGGATTAGGATTTCATATTTCTGAACTGTGCTGTTTGGCTGGCTTAATATAGATAATAATTTGATTGGTTGCATTAGAATAAGTTGCATTTGATATATATGTTTTGTGTGCATATGCATTTGTTTTGTGGTTTGGCGTATTGGGTATTTCGCTCATTCCATTCATTTTCAGATACAGGTGACGATGACATAATATATGACATATCTGAATATGATCTGTATATAGATTAAGAGGATGGCGATAGTGGTTCACACTACCCTGCCGAATAGATTCAATACAGGATTAGGAGAAAAGAATTTTTAGATCTTATGCAGTATTTGGAAATATGTTAAAGATTTTTATATATTCTGAAGAATTTTGGATTTTTATGTTTTGGATCTTCAATAGTTTCTGAGAGTTTTATGTGATTGTGAAGTTAGAAATATTTCTAGAATTGTTGGCTTTGGTTTTGTCGACTTATTTGATCAACAAGATATTTTGAAAAAAATTTATTATATGTTAAACAGGTTATAAACCTTCTGATATACCCTCTGAGAGAGTTCATGGAGATTATTTTATATGTTTATACTTGTGGATTTAGTTTTAAAGCCTTTGTGTGTCTTACATAAGAGAGAACACGTGGCGGATTGTAGATACCATGAATGTTAAGAACATCATAAACCCACCGTTTCACGACCTCATATCTCATAATGAAAATTTAAGCATTATGAACTAGTTACATATGATAATTGAATTAATGATTTTAAGGGAATAGATAAGGGTAAATCGTGATGGCGCATGTTGGCGAAACAATGAACACTGCTTTGATTGCCTACCGACTGTAGGACTCTTTATTCTGATCTTGTCACGAATATGTTGGTAAACAATTACAGATTTAAGAACCTATAACGAGATACATGAATATGATGATACAAGATTCTAGATAAAGTTTGAGATGGGTGGAAACTTGATCAGAAAACACAAAGGAAAAACTAAAATTAAAGAGGTTGTTAACCTAAACATAGAAATTTGATAACGGTATTAAAATAATAATCAAGGGTTGAAGGTGAATTTGGTGAAAATTGAATTAGAGACCAACAATATGATAGGAAGACTAAAGTTTGGACTTTATACGGAAGATTGGAGAAAAAACGCCCTAAGTAACAGGTCAGATGGGTGATGATAGGACTTCGTAACCGATTTAGGGAAGAATGAGGCTAGAGAAAATCGTTCAAAGACTGGCCAGATCGGCCGCTCCTAGCTGGTCGTCCTGGTCGACCATCCCAGTTTAATTTTCCAAGTAAAAAATTGATCCACATACATATAAATAACAAAATTATATAATATATAAATTAAAATATAATTTTTGGGGAGATATTTAGATTTAGTTGATATCACCTTTTTCTAATGAAAAAGCTAAAGAGCTGTAAAATATTATGCGAACCCAATTAACTTGGTTGGCAATTTGAAGGCCAATGAGATGCTTACATATATTGAAGATGCCCAAAAAAGTTCCAAAGGATTGGCGCTAAGTCATATTTTTGTAAAGATTAGTTGTTTCATTATATTTAAATTAAAAAAAAATATTTCTAATATAATCTTTATTCACTCAAAGTTTTCACAGCCATTCATTCTATTATTTCAAGTGGTCAAAGAAAGTGAATCAAGGTTTCAGCATTTTATAAAATTCATTTAAGATATCAATAATTGAATTCATTTTCAATTAATTTTTCCGAACGATCAATTATAAATACCTTATTTAACTCATTTTACAAAATATTTATTCATCTTTTTAATCACTTGAAATATTGATATATTAAATAAATTTATCTCTAAACGTAATTTTTCTTTCTAACCACTCAAAACATTGGTGCCTTAAATGGACTTATCCCAATCATTGATAACTTTTAATATAATTTACTCTTTTGCAATTTTATTCTTTTGAAAAACAAAAAGGTTATCATAATTTTCGTCTTCATTTACACAATACATATTTAACCCTATCATCTCTCTTCATTGAAAGAAACATATATTTGTAGTGTTGTATATAGATTGTGTTATTGTGGTTATATACATATTTAGAGAGTATCTGAGTGTTTTAGTCCTGTAAGTGTATTCTTGTAATATACCTCCATCGTATTTAATAAAGCTTTTGTAAGTTTTCTTTAACCATGTCCGACTAATTTTCTTTTAAGGTATAAAGGTAATCATGCTCTAAAACTTTATTAGACCTTTGGACCATGCATTAAGGTTTTATAGCATGGATAAACAAATTAAGGCACTATACTTGAATAGTAAAGCTCTGGTTCCTTTAAAAATTATACCAAAAGAGTCAACTTGAAAAATCCTTTGATGAGGCTATTTAAGACAGGGTTTGCCGTGATTTGGCCTTGTGGGTTATGGTGTGGACATGAGGTTTATTTTTTAAAGAAAACATTGCTCCACCGATCAACTATCTTCGTTTTAATTGTTTACCCCTACCATAAAGTCTTTTCTCATAGCACAAAGATTCTTATTTTTGTATGTATATATAGTATGATGATATGTATATAACTATATACCATGTGCTAAATATACATTGTATTACAATATGGTGTTTATATAGAATTATATCATCATATGTGTAACATTTTATATAGATATATTATAACTATATGTGATATGTTGAATATGTAAGCCAATATAAAAAATGCTATGCATGTATATATATTATGTTATATATAGATTATATGATATTACAATCAATACAATTATGATATTATTATACCTTATATATCTACACACACAGTTACATTATAATGTGTATATTACGATATATAACGTCATAAAGTGAACTTTATCATGTTAATTTATCAATGTTAATAGAAATGATACAATATAATAGTTGTAAATATGTTGAAAATTTATTATTATTACGATTTAATTATAATATGAATATGCACATACTTCGAGGATTAAGTTTTATTATCAAATAAGATGAAATCTATGATAGATAGGATAGAAGGGCATTCTAGTATTTTCATCAGCTTTTCAAGTCTTGTTACTCAAAATTAGTCCACAAACTAAACAAATCAACATTTATTCATGCCTAACAGGCCCTAATTTATTATTATAGAATAACCACCTAAATCTACATTCCTAGGCAGAATTAAAAAGAGTAAATATTGAAAAGAATGGAGACAAGTGTGGAAATATAAGTAAACATTGACTGCTGATAAGAACTTTTTGGTATAATTTAAGGTTTTGTTATGAAGTATTGATTATTACACCCTTTCATGATTAAATCGTAATGTTTTAATATTATATATATATGGAATTCGCTGAGGGTAGTGAGAAGGAGAGAAACCTTGATAGGTTTTCGTGTAGGTTTCTTCTTCTCTATAAACGACTATATATACGAAGATTTCATAAAATAAAATGATGGCTACTGACTTGGATGAGCTAGGTTCAAAGTTTCCCATCTCAGCTATATACTCTCCTGGATACCCAGGAGTACAAAGGAAGGGTGTCTGGTGACTCTGGTCTGTCCGCAAAAGCAAAAACAAAGTTTTTGCGAATTTTCGTACTCTTGGACCCAGTCATAGTCAGCGCTGTTGTCATCTTAAAAGAAGTAAAATCATACCAACTTGAGAAAGAAAAAAAAAAAAAAAAAAGGTGGAAGTCACTGGATATACATTGAACGTTACGGCTTAAGTCTAGACATCCACTGGTTCGTTGCCCGAATCAAAACAAAACCTCGCTTGTGCCTTATCTACACTAAACTTGTATGGTCTGTTTATTTTAACTTATTTTTATCGTTTTTATGTGTTATTTTTATTATTTTCAAATAAATATTAATAAAACATGAATATTTTTATTTATAAATAAATTAAATAAATAAAAATATAAATAAAAATTTAATAATTCAAATGAACTCGTAATAATAGATGAGTAACTTGTTTAAATCATTTCATAGATTAGTACATACTATAATTGTGTTACGATTAGAACGTCTTAAGGGATGTCAAGAAAATTAAAATTGATTTGTGTCATGATAATGTTTTCCTGTGTTTGTGGACATGGATTTTGAGACCTTTTTAGCGAGCATTTTTGTTGATAATCTATCTTATTTGGATATTAGTTTGGATCATTTTCAAACTGAATCGATACTAAATTAATAAAATATTATTGAACAATTGATAATTTTATTCATAAACTAACTAAACTGAATTGATATAAATACGATACTTATAAATTATAGATGTTCATCCGATACCGTATAAAAATTTGACAATCCAAATAGCTAGTAGTGGCAGTCCAAGGAAAATGAATGAAAGTATGGGAAATTGGGTGAAATATTTGTGTTTGATAATTTTCTTTTTTAGGGATGATATGAAAGCAAAGTGAAAATGAGAGCGGAACCCTTTTTCTTGCTCTCAACTTTGAGCGGAGAGCAAAAGAAATGAAAGGAAATGGTATACAAATACAAAAATATCCCTACAAAATTGTCTAATTACTAGCATTTCATAAAAATAATATAGGAATAATCACTAATTCTATTTGTTTTAATTTCCTTCTATTTATTTCGTAAGTCACTGAATATAAAAAGAAAAATTATTTTCATTTCTACTTCTTTCATTAGCACTCTCGTTTTTTCCTTTCTTTTTTTTCTTTTTTCTTGCCCAGTACCATTGATTTCTACTTTTGAAAAAGTTACCAAAACCAAGCAGAATGTTGGCTAAAATTGAAAGTTAGATTTTTCTACATCTGTAACTTTTTTAAATTATTTTTCTGCCACCATTCGTTTGATCAAACCAATAATAAACGAGGATTGAACTAGCTTACCTGAACATCTGCTTTTACTTGCAATGCGAACTCGCTCGGAAGCCTTTCTTATGGTACCAAACTGTACCATGCATGTTGAACCTTAGGTTAAAATGTGTTTGGTAGAAGTGTTGTATTTCGAGGGCCTTATTGGTCTTTATGGATACCTCAAGCGGAAATTCACATAAGAGAGTTGTGAAACATTCCAATATCATCTAAGGTAGATATTGGAGGAAAAAGAAAATAATTAAATCAAAGGTAGACACAATTTCATCGTGCAATATTTCGGTGGTTACGTGCTCTTTTATTTAATTAATTAATGGTTTATTTGTTTCATTATATTCTAATTATTTTATAATTATATTTTTATCGTTTTAAACATATAATTGTTAAAAAATAGATATTAATGAAAAACTGACAGTTTTATTAATAAACAGACCAAACAAATATGATACGGATATAATACAAATAAATTACAGATGGAAATCTAATGCAAATACAATATAGATAAAAATCAGACAATTCAAATAGACCCGTACTTCTTACTATATATGGCATGCTTCAATACATATTTAATGTACTTTTATATATAAATACCATTTGTATAAGTTATATAATATATCTCAAGTATCTTATTATAGGGAAAAGGAAAAAAATATTATTGTTTTTTGAAAAATTACGAAAATGCTACTGAAAAGAAAATATTTTCAATTTTAGACAAGTTGACCTCATCCCTTGAAATATGAGGTCATTAGTGTCTGACCTCATCTCTCTTGAGATGTTATTACTAATGATCCCGTCTCTTCGAAAGATAAGGTTAAACTGAAAAGTGACATTGTCTCTTGGAGAGACGAAATCAAGGCAAGTAAGACATTGTCTCTCCAAGAGACGAGGTCAGCATAAACTATTTCCCATTTTATCTAAAATTGTAAATGACCTCCATATAATATAAATTGTTAAAACCTGTGAAAATCGTACACAATAAGCTATATAAAATCATTCATTGGCCATCATCCACTATGGCTAAACATCTTCCAGACTGCATAACATGACCACAATAGTATTCCCAAACCCAATCCATCAAAACTCAGTGCCAAACCCAATTCTCTCAATCACAACAGAAGTGTAAAACCATTCACAGCACACGTAATAAAAAACTCATGATATGGAAGAATCAAATGAATGATAGTTTAATTACATAAATGTTTTGATAACTACAAACAACAATGAGAAAAAATAAGAATCCATATACAAGAATCATAAAAGATAAAAATCTATGTAATAGTTACTGCTGGGTGCCCCGCCTCCTTCGTCCCCGCCTGACAAAAGTTCAAGGGAATGGTATACACTAATGAACATCTTGATAAGGAAGCTCCATAGTGGGATCGACCTGTGTCAGTGTGGCATCCCCATCTCTACCACCAACACCGTAAGGATGAAATGAGACTGGGTTTGGCTCTACTTGAGTGAGTCCCTCCCCCATATCATGTGGCAGTAACGGTTGCCTCTTTTGTGGAGTAAAGGGATGTGGAACTCGGTGTATGCTATGTCTGCTATGGAGGTCTCATGTAGATGATCATATGATGATGATGATGATGATGGACCAGGCTCAGAATGAAGAAACTATGGAAGTCCTGGCTCGTCAGACACATGTGCATATGAGGGCGAAGGCTGGTCTCTGATATGTATATCTCAAGCTCGCTCTCACTCCTGACCCCGATCCTGTCCCCGCCTATGCCTTTCTCTAGCTGGTCACCATCTCTGTATAAGCTAAAGCTATGAGTTTTTGAGTGCTGGTGCTGGCGTTGGATCATTCAAATTAAGTCCCATAAGATCATTCATTATACGAATGATATCTCATGCAGTGGCAAGAGTGTCCTTTGGTGACATCTTTGGGACTTTATAGATAAAATCTAGCTGCAAGCGAGAGGGAACAAATAGATCAGTGAATAACAAACACAATATATATCTATATATAATTTACGTAGTCAATGAACTTACCATATATCGAATAATGGCCCATGTACGACTGATTCAACGCTTGGTGATTGCATAGTACCAGTTGAAATAATCTACAGATGTGCCAGTTAGAATATCTGGTACCTTAACAATGCAATCGCGCATACCATTCCATTCAGCTATCCACCTGGTGTTCTTCGTCGACCAGTTTCACTCGAAACGCCTTCATAAGTCTAGCTTATGTAGGGCTCTCATATTAATTGGATAGTCGGGAATTCCCTAGAAACCACCGAGCCATCTGAGTATCCTGTCTGGGTAACAGTGCTTGGCGATGTGAAAGCAAACCAAGGAGGCTCGAGCATGCCATACATCACTACCAGCCCGACAGTACTCAGGGAGGGAATCCATAAAAACGGCGTTGGGCTCTCAAATAGGTATAGGGTTCTCCATATTTAGTGATGCGAAACCACTCACCATGCTTCTTGTAACTACTTATGAGTCCCCACTTGTAACATCTATTATGGACATAGTATATTTGATTGCCCATGACCTTGGATCTAAGTCTACCACCTTGAAATTGTAACGATTCGATATATACCACATTTTAACTACTTATATGAGATGATCTTTAATCTCAAACTGCATTCCAACCTTGAATTCATCGCTAGAACTCTAATTTCCAACACTCATTTCCTGCTCCTCATCAAATGTAGCATAACCACTACTAACATCAGTAGTGAAAAAGGGTATTGGCGCTGAGCTCCCAACTGCATCAACATCTATGAGAGCCGCAAAACAGTGCTAGTCATTTCCATTATGTTGTACGTCGGTTGCAACATCTTCTTGAGGAAAAGCTACCACATTATAATTGCCATCATCATCATAGTCATCACTAGATTCACTTGTCCAGCAATCTTGCATCATATCAATATTGTGATCACATACCCAATTTGGTGCAGTATTTTCAAAGTTATCCATCTACACATATGCACTAACAATTGTCTGGGTTAGAGTTGAGTTTGAGTCTACCAACCCTTGGTTACTGATATTTTCATCAATACCCACTTATCCTATAGGTGCCTATGGCAATTCGTTCTTAAATATTTGTATATACGCAGGCACTAACCCTTCAATATACACCAACATCTCATGTGCAGCATCATCATCAATCATTGAAATAATATCATAGCGTAACGTCCTATCTTCAATAGTTACTCTATAATACAACTCAACTCGATGACTAGACCTATTTATCTTAAGTTTATTACAAATTATGTCAAGTATTTGCTCATATGTGAGTTTCTACTAACAGTAATTACCGCAACTAGTTGCTTATCGTAACCAAAACTACTATTCCCTTCCACGATGTTCCAATGAGCATACAGTACAAACTTGACCTTATCCACTTCCTCTCCTTACTTACTTTGTTATCTCATAAAACATAAGGTGAATGTATGAAATTCGCACCATGACTTATCTATAGCAACTAATGACTTCGTCTCTTCGAGAGACGATGTCAACTTACCTAAAATTAAGAATATTTTCTTCCGATGGTATTTTCGTAATTTTTTAAAAAATAATAATAATATTTTTTGTTCTTTTTCCCTCTTATTATATCTCAAAACTTAAATTTCAAGTTTCCTAATATTATATATGCATAAACTTCTTTTCATAGCTAAAATATCTTTTTTATTAAATTCATTTTAGAAGTTAAATTTTTCAAAATTGCTTTTACTAACTTTTATGGCCACCTTCTAAATTCTATGCTAAAAAATTAATTTTTCTTGAAGTCATATATTTAGGTGCCTAAGACTGAGAGTGAATTTTCAATATTTGTATTCTCACCTCTAATAAAAAAAGTTTTATCTTCAAAATTGTCTTCTAAATAAGTTTTTACATATAAATTACTGGTTATAACTATATTAAGGATAAATGTCGAATTTGATACTTAAATTTTATACGAAAGTTCAATTTAGTATCTAAATTTTGAAGTGATTATTTTAATACCTAATTAAAGTTTTATAGATATTTATACGGTTCATTTAGAAAAATTTGCTCTGTTTACAAATACAAAAAAAAAAAAAAACGTATCATTGAATTTTTATCAATGGTTTTATCACTGTTAGCACCAATAGGCTAATTCTTGAGGATATTACATGTATAATGTACTTTAAAAAAAATTCCACAAAACTAAATTGTTAAAAAATAAATTACTAGAATAGTGTTGTTACACTACTCCTCTAAGGTGCGATATAATTTTTTTTTTAAAATTACATGTGTATCGCATGTTGATTGTATGATACATTTTGCATGTTTATCGCATGACCAATAAGCGATATACGTCTTATTGGTCATGTAATAAAAGAACAAGACTTATATTGCACAACCACTGTATGATACATAAGTTTTTAAATTTGTTTCTTAGGTCATTATATCTCCATCAGAAAATACAATGCAAGTATAAATATTTGTATCTACATTCTAAAATGCAACATAGCAATACTAATTTGATAATTATTTTATACAATTTACATTTATATATATTTTTTAAAAAATCCTAAACATATGTTCTAACCTTGCTCCTTCCGCATAAAAAATAGGGTAAAAAATACAAGTGAAAAATAATAATAAAAATTTTAATCACATATTAAACTAATCATTCTAAAATTCAAATCCAAGCCAATCAAATCACCGCATTTGTCCTTATATTCATCAATCGATCGATCGATCGATCAATCGATCAATCGTATTATCGTCCTCATAATTGCGCGTTTGCAGTGAAGTACATGTCCGAATTTCCACAGCCCTCGTTTTTCTCTGTCGACATGTTATGTCAATATTAATTTTTATATAGTTCAATGATGTTTCATCGAAGTACGTAAATTTGAAAAATGAAGGAATTGTCAATTCATAGATTGTCTGACCTCTAGTATATGGCCCTATACATACTATTTTATGAACCATATTAGTTAAGACTGATATATCACATTTGGTACTGACCATTCCACTATTTACATTTATGAGCTAGCCATTAATGACTTGGAGGGCCCTTTTTCTTTTTTTCTTTTTTGGTAATTTCCTAAGGCCCTTCAGGTTCAATGAATTTTACTTTTATAGAGTTGTTATGGAGCTTTCACCTTCTACGCGTCTTACTCCTTTGAGGTGGTTTCGTGTCTCTGTAGGATGTCTAGAAGAGGAAGAACTTTGCTTCATATAATTGACCTCCTCAAAAGGGAGAATCAAGTTCTGAACCGTATTAATAGTAAGGTTCAATTAAGGAAACTTTCATCCGTTTGAATTGTCAGATTTTATATATATTATAGTTATATTAAATCTGTATTTGTAATTTATATGTATCATATTAATATTATATTTTTTATCAATTTATGAGTAAAACTATTGGTTTTTCATAATATTTGTTTATTAACATTTGACATGCATCTATTTGAAATTAAAAAAATATGAAGCCAAAAATGACAGGAATATGATGAAACAAACATATGTTTATATTTACCATCCATTGCTTTGCTAAATTAATAAGCCTGTAATGTAATTATTATAAGAAATAAAAAAAAATCTTATTTGTTATTTTTATTTTAAGAAAATATTTTGAAAAAAAAATCCAGTTTATATGTTTAAATAATAAATAACCATGCATGTTTTTTTTTTTTCCTTATAGCAAGCTATTGCAAACGACCGAAGACCATAGTATGAAATAAGGAACTTTCCTATGATGTTACTTCATTAAATACTGTTTTTAAATATTGGAGTGATTAGTGCACATATGCCCTTTAAACTATTGATCAAATATATAATATATATATATAAACTCCTAATTTTTATAGCATGATTTCATACTTGAATATATATAATTTTTAAACTATTGAAAAAACTCCAAAACCATTACTAAAATGGTTATAGATAAGTAGAGTTTTATGGTTTTATTAATGGTTTTGTTTATATAGGTACACCGTTTGAAAAGGTTCGAATAAAAGTAAAAAACTGACTACTTAAAATAGAGGTCTATTATTATGTTAGTTTTGTAATTAAGGATTCATAAAATTTTATTTTTACCAATGAACAAGACTTGCGTTTAGTTTTGTGAATGTTGCTTTTGAAGGGTGATGGTTGTCTATGCGTGTTTCGGCACTTGTATATGGTGGGGCAGGTGACACTCTTGTAACTTATAAAATAACATTAATTCATATTTTATGAATACAATAATATGTTAAAATATGATTGATATTTAGGCATATATGATGGGAAAGAAAAAATAGGAAATAAAAGAAATTATAAGAAAAATTGAACTTTTAAAATATTTATTTTTATTAGGCAAAAGAAGAAAAAGGGGAAGGAATAGATTTGTGAAAGAAAAACTGAAAAAAAAAATCCAAAAAAGAAATAAAAATTCACAAAAGCCAAATTGGGAAAAAAAATACTTCACCTTTAAAATAAAAAACATGCCTTAAAATTGTAAAGTACGTTTTTTTTTTTATCGGCATTAAATAATCATATCGATAACTTTACTTTCAATTTCGTTCCTTTCAATTCTCTTTTTTAATACTAGTTTTTTAATATAAATATGATATTATATTTTGTTTTCTTTCATTTCTCTTCTTTTCCTGTCTAATAATTCTCTCCCTCCTCATCCCTTTGGTTGTTTCCAAGAATGGTGTTAAAGGTAGCCATTGGGCCGTGAACATGTTTACCTAGTCAGGCCGGCTCATAGCACAGTGTCCGATTTGTTCGCACCATTGGTGGATACTGTGGCTATTTTCTTTCAAACTCCTCATCATCATCATCATATGTCCAAATATTTGTATGATTGTTACTTATTGACCACTTATGCATATACATAAAGTATGTATTAATGAATAAATTATAATAAAAGATCACAACAATTAAATGTAAGTTCATTTGAAATCATACTATTTCAAATGGTTCATTTGAGATCACAACGTTTAAAGAAGGGGTCAATCGAGATCATTATTGACACATGTCATACTGTAACATATCTTTTGAGTTTTAATTAAATTTTTCTCATGTTAACATGTGTCATTAGTGATTTTAATTAAACTACTTCTCTAAACGTTGTGACATCAAATGAACTTACTCTTGAACATTATAACATTCTTGAGTAATATACACTAATAAAAATTATTACCATCACGTACCCAAATATGATGGTACTTACATGTCACTTATGCAGACATATAATGTATGGAAAAATGCATATTTCTCCACATGCACAGCGGTGTATTGTTAATCTTTAAAATTAATTTGTAATTGATGGAAAAAAGATTTATGATATTACATCATGTATGTCTATATCCACAACATGTGAATATCAATTAAATTTTAACATGTATAGTAAAAAACTGATAGATTTAAAAAGAAAATATATATATATATATATATATATATCACTTTACCTAACATAACTACTTAGTTATCATATTCATATATCACTAGTACATAACACTAAGCACTTTATTTACATACATTATAATACTATAATTTTTTACAAAACACTACCAGCTTATCGTTATATCTTACTCCACCAAAGTTAGGCAAGTATAATATTAAATAGGAGAAGAAAACCATCCACGCCATTATTATTTATTAGGTCTTAGACTCTTAGTTCATTACAACTTGTATGTGTATTTTTAGGATATCGCCAAGATGACCCAAATGGATGGTCTTGTGTGAAGCCACCAACTCACTCTTACTATTAGGTCTTGCTTTTTGATAAAATAATAGGAAATCAATATGGATGCATCAGTTAGCCCTTCCGATACAATGTACCTTCAGACCCCATCTAAAAAGAAATCCTTGAAGTTGAAAGCAACCAACAATTAAAATATAGTCAATTTAAGTTTTCCGTTGAAATGCATGTCACCCCTAGATTATGGAATAAAATTTGAATTAGGATGATGGTGGAAGGTAATTTCTCACTTTAAACAAAAGATTAAGTATTTGCTTAAATTATCTATTTTTATCTTATCTGGTCCGTATCATATATACATAAGTAATTAAGTCTTTCATCTATTTTTAACAAATACTTGCACCAAATAGATGCCAAAAATAAATAAAAAAACCAACAAATCAAACATAGTCCAATAATATTTGACATTGACTATTATATCTCTGTAATTCTGATTTTCAAATAGATGAGTCGGTGTCATTTAAAAAAAAAAAAAGGTTAATCACTGTGATTAGTATGACTAAAAGGTCCCAATTTAAAATTTTTTTTATAAAGATTGATCCTGTCTGCTGCAATAAATAGTATACAAAATGGGCGAAATTTCTACGACAATCTAACTTATCGCAGAAAATTCATCGCTGTGAAAAGTGCATGAAGATTTTATCAATTGGTAATAAAGCAAAAGATGAAGAGAGACAGCATCCATGAACAAGTTTGCAATTTGCTTATTATTTAAATTAAGTCGGCTTAATTAATTAATTAATGGGACTTATTATTTCAATGACACTAGAATATGTCTAATATATATATATATATATATATTAATTTAAATCAAAAGAGCTTATGCGTGGACAATAAATAAAAGAGCAACTTGATCTATTATATACTTGTTTTAGAATCTCTCCTTTCATTATCCTAAAAAGCCTAAAACCAAGGATATCATCCGTCCGTACTGTTTGTTCCGAACTATATATTTATTAAAAATAATCTTGTTAAATGTGCTTTGATCAAATGCAAAATAATAATAATAAATGAATAAACAAACAATGATAAATGGTAACAAATTGTCCGCATTTGCCTTGTTTTTAGTTACCTCTTACCAGATCGAGAAGCGAATATACTTCTCCTAATGAATTATTATTGATAAAAGAAGAAGTAAATGTTGAATAAAAATATTTACGGTTCGTTATAGATGGTGCTAGTTACCGGTCCATGTTAATATCATGCTCATAATTTTATTAGAAAAGACTTGTATATATACACACATATATATTTTTTATAGGTGATTTCATCAAATGCTTATGGACCGAAATCACTAAGGAAATTTATTTACTTATCCTGTAAAGCTTTCTTAAAATTGGCAGGAGACCTAGCTCACTTCAGTTTGGCTTAAGCGCAAGAAACTGGCCGTTTCATTACCATCTTGATGGAAGTGTGTAGGTGTACGTTAATGCGAAAGGAGTTGACACAAAATTGGACCGTACTGGTTGAGAATAGCTATATTTTCAGTTAGCTTGAGCCTTAAATTTATGTGATGAAAGTTGATGTGGAATTAGATTGTATTAGTTAAGGTTAGCTATATGTCTAAGGTAAATTACATCGAAATGTATCAATTTTGAAGGTTGGTTCACTTAAAGTATCAACATTTGTAAAATTCATTTAAGGTATCAACTTTAGGATATATTCATTTTAATTATTATCGTTTCAAGTAGTTAAAAAGAGAAATCAATGTTTTATAAAATGAGTCAAATATGATATTAATAATTGATCATTGACAAAAACTAAGAAAACTTAATTGAAAACTAATTTAAATGTTAGTACCTTCAATAAACTTCGCAAAACGCTGATAACTCATTTGATTCATTTTGTGGAACATTGATTTTCTATTTAACATTTAAAACGTTGATACTTAAAATAAATTTACCTCAAAATATTGATACCTTCTAATGTAATTACTCTATGTCTAAAATGCCTAATGCCTAAGGCCTAAAACAATTATATTTACTACCCTTTTTCTTATATTTAATTAGTTTGTCCCCAACCATATGATATGAACTTTTTTATTATATTTGGATTGTTTGATTTTCATCTGTATCTTATCTACATCTGCATTTTCATTTGTATCTGATCTGTATTTGGTCTATTTGATCTGTTTATGAGTAAACATATTTATTTTTCATCTGCATCTGTTTCTTGACTAAATCTGTTTAAAAAAGATAAAATAAATGTGAAAATGAACTAAATAAGACAAACCAAACATATTTTCCATCTTTTAACAAACCATACTATAATGCAACTCTCTTTTGCCAAACATAATACTAATAGGAACTAAATTGAATTTCATGTATGGTTTAATTCATAGCTTAGAAGAATTTTCCTATGGTAAAAGCTTAAAAGGTGAAGGAAAATGAATGTTACATGTGTGTGTGTGTTTGAGAGAGTGAGTGAGAGAGAGAGAGAGAGAGAGAGAAAGGTGGTCAAGATGTATGACTATTTTTTGTGTTTTTTTTTTTCAATTTTTCGTATATAATCCAATGGAGTAATTTTTCATATAGTATTATTAATATTTGTAGCGGGCTAAATTTGTATTAGGTTAAAATTATATTTATTGAGCTTAACTTGTTGGATTACATGATAGGGTTTAGAGAGTTTAGTAGTTAATTAGGAAAAGTTAAGGAAATTTAATTTAATAGGCTTAGAATAAGGATCGTTACAACTTACACCAGTCTTAAGCAAGCTTGAACACATGATAAGACAAATTATTGGCACTAAATATGATTTGATGAATATCATTAGATCTTAGAGCCTACAAGTACTCTATCATGTCTCTTATCTTATTATTTTATAAGAACTCTAAAGATCATGGATCTTCTACTCTCAAAGCTCATGTAAAACTCAATTAAAAAAATATAAGAAAAGTCAATAATCGGCTAAGAACAATAATGTTGATGTTTAATAACTCCATCACTGGTTACAAATAAATTTAATCTACTACAATTATCTTTTCTTCCTCTTATTCATTTTCCTCTAAATCCTCTCTTTTAAGTATTATCTGCCATGTGCCAATATCAACTTGAACCTCTCACATCAACAATGTGTTACTACGTTCGGTTCATTGAAAATGGATAAGGTTGGAAAAGAATAATAATTTTCTATTTAATAATCAAGAATAGCCATCCTCAAGTAAAGGAAAGGAATGTGAATTTCTTATCCGTTCTGTTTCATATGGAATAAATATTCTTATGATAAAATCTTTTACAAATCAAATAAAAAAATAGATATTTCACGAGAATAAAAATAGAATAATTCAATCAAATATAGTATATGCTCCAGTAGTTGTACTTGGATTATGCAAGGAAATTTATATCAGTCTATTATGGTGTACTGAATCCCTTACAAACACTAGCTGGTTAGAAACTTTGGGTGAGTGATTTGAAAAACACCTATTAGTTTCTCTTGGTTTTACTATGACTACATTTAGCATAGGGCGTTATAAGTACATTTCGAGCACATCTTTTTGTTTAAGGGGGGAAAATTGCAATATCACATGTGTGTTGACATATAGATTATCGGAGAAAATTTATATTGATTTATATGATTAAATTATGAATAATATATCACTACTAACTAAAAATTATAGGGTGAAATTATTAGAAAAAAAGGTCCGTTCATATGTGGACAGCTTGACTATTGACTATTACTACCTCTGGCGGACAATGCGATCCTGTCCATCATTAATATGTTTCGTTGCCTTAGCTTTTTATAATCTATTTAATGGTTTTTTGCACTGTCGGAGAATCCCGACCTATAGGCTATATGTTTTCGTTGGGATTGAAGCACGGGAGTGAGTAATATATAATATCTATAATGTATAATGAGGAGATAAGGGGGTAGAAAACCACATAATTTCCGTGGCAAATCTCTCATTGGGAAGTGAACCATGAGGTAGGGAGATTTGATTCGTTATCCTAAGGAAAAGAGGATAGCACATGGGAATTATAAGATTCTATGATCAACTAAAATTCTCATCCATATTTTATAATACTAATTATTGGTTTTTATTCTTCTTTTTTTTTTAAAATAAGATAAATGTAATATGACATGATATAAAGCAAAATCCCAAGCATTACCGAAAATGCTATCTTTAGAGTTGTAAATAAGTTGAACTGCTCATAAATTATTTGCATTTAGTTCATTTAAATTCAGTTTGGATTCGATTAGTAAACAAATTAAACTCAAACTTACAATAAAACTTATTTATCTAAACGAGTGAAGTTCAAACTTCAATTTTGGTATAGTTTAGGCGCATGAGTCGGCTTATATAGACTTGCAAGTAAGATTCAATAAAAGTAAAATATGAAAAACTTAAATTTAATTTCGTTTTTTTTTATTACTACGCGATTATCTAATATCATTTTTTATATTTACCATCAATATTTAACTTTATCTCATATTCTAAGATTGAATGCAAACCAAGCCATCCTTTATTTTACTTTATTTTAATTTGTAAATAAACAAAACTTATGTTTAAAATGAAAATTTTTTATTTAAATGACTGCGTAAGAGCCTAAAATTTTAATTTGACTTGATCCAAAAAATTTTTTAATAAGCCAAGTCAAAACTTGATAAGTTTGATTGACTTGATTTATATACAACCAATTAATGGGGAAAGAAAATTGAACTTTTAAAATATTTATATTTATTTGGCAAAAGAAGAAAAAGGGGAAGGAATAGATTTGTGAAAGGAAAATTTTAAAAAAAATCCAAAAGAGAAATAAAAATCCACAAAAGCCAAATTGGGGAAAAAAAAAAAAATACTTCACCTTTAAAATAAAAAAATGCCCAAAATTGTAAAGTATGTTTTGTTTTCTTATAGCATTAAATAATCATATCAATAACTTTAATGTCAATTTCGTTCCTTCCAACTCTCTGTTTTTTACTATAACTATGAGTATTTATATTTTGTTTTTATTTCATTTCTCTTCTTTTCCTCTCTAATAATTCTCTCCCTCCTCATCCCTTTCCTTGTTTCCAAATATGGTGTTAGAGGTAGCCATTAGGCTGTAAACATTTTTCCTAGTTAAGCCAGCTCATAGCATAGTGTACATTAGGATTTTGTACGTTAAAAGTGATATGTAATTAGATTCTTTTTTGTTTATTGTTTTGGTACTAAATTGATACCAAACCGATACTGATATGATACCGATAAAAAACTGACAGTTTTACTCATAAACTGACAAAACTGAACCAATAATGAATTGATACTAAACCGATATCGAACCAATACTGATAGAAAACTGATAATCCAAAAAGGCTCATAAATAGTCTGATTTGTTCGGATAAACATTCTATAATGTTTCTTAACCGGTCTCATCAATTATATAGCGGTTTATTTTATATTAATTGTGATTGCACAACTTAAATACTTAATATATTACATATTATATTTGTTTTAATAGTAAGTTGATTAATTATAAGGTCATGCGATGAGACTGTAAAAGTTTTCTTACAATTAAATATATTTTTTTAACTATATACAGAACCATGGTAAAATATTTAACACGTACAAGCTCTTGTTTTGATAATGTTAAACACATTTAAATGCTATATGATAAAAAAGGAATTTTCTCAATTATATGACAAATATTACTTATTATAACTCATACATCATACAATGTTATATGACAACAATACAGCAACCCTTGTTTTTCTTCAACTCCATGATTGATAATGTCGTCCATATGGTCATAAGTAGGACTCTAAGTAGGTCAATGAATTACTCAAATTCAACTTGATAATAATTTGAGTTCGACTTAACTAAAATTGTGTCGAATTTGAGTTTTAGTTACTTAATTAGCTATTGAGTTTGAGTTTTAAAATACTTCATTTGGATATGTTAAGGAAAGTCAATATTGTGTTGAAAATATCTTAAATTTAAGGAAAGTCAAGATTAAGAAATATATTATAAATTAACATGATGTTAAGGATTTGATTGGCATAATAATAGAGATTTACTTTGGGGATTTATTTCCTTCTTTTTTTAGATTCTCCATCTCGTGTGTGTGTGTATATACATCCCCTTGTGTGTGTATTAAAAAATAGGTAATAAACTCAATCCCTTTTTATCAATTATCATGGTATTAGAGCCCTAAAATATGAAAAAGCCCTATCTATTTCTAGTCTGCCTTAGTGCATTGTTCAATTTGTTTTTTGTTTCCTCGGTTTTTTCCCCTATCACTAGACGTAGCTCATTGTCATTGTCATTTTTTCTTTCTTATGGAGAAAATCGAATTCTTTCATCCCATTGCAACAATCTTAGATAGTTCAAATTACACTTTGTGGTCCCAGCGAATCAATAGTTTTTTAAGTCAGTCCAAAATCTTGGCAAATTGTTACAGGTGATATTCTCTAACCAATCAAGGATGATGTTGAAATTGATACCAAAGATATTGTACGTCTTGAGGATTAGGACAGCAAAAATCACTAACTAATTACTTGGTTTTGTAATACCTCTATTCCCTCCATTTACATCCAATTTGTTGATTTTGATACTGTTAAGGAGATTTATGATTTCTTGTCTAATAGGTATAAAATATCTAGTCTTGCACATTACTATCAACCATTTACTACTCTTGACGGCCTAAAAAAGCAGGAACCTGGTTGGTCTACCAATGATTTTCTCATAACTATTTAGTCGATTTGGAACCAATTGCAAGAAGCTCAGATTAGTAAACATCACTTTCATCTTATCTAAGTTCTTATGGTTGTTCATCATAAATGTGAATAAGTTAGAGTTGTCTTACTACATCATGATCTACTACCTTTTCTTGATGATGTTGTTAAGGAAATTATATTTCAAGAAACTTGCCTTAGTTATCTCAAGTCTTCTTCATGAGAAGTTACACTTGCAATCACTCAACCACATTCTGCATCTGGATCATCCTTTTGTAAGAATTTTCATAGCATTGGTAATGTGCTTGTTAATTGCCTTACTGTTAAGTGCAGATGTTGTTATGGACATGGTCGTGTTTTGGGAATTTCCCAATCGACTATCTCGGTCTAAGGGAGCCACAAAATCCAAACCATCCTTTAAGACCTATTCTTTTGTTACTACTGCGGTCTCTTATGGGTCTTCCTCTTCCACCCTTACTATAAACAATCTAGAAGCCTTTCTTAAATAGGTGATATCCTACAATTCCATTGCTTCATTTGTCATTCTAAGTAATTCTTAGCTTCTTAATTTCACATGTTGTAATCTTATGACTTCCCAATTATCTCTCTTGTCTAATATTGCTTCTATTGGGTATCTTCCTGCTAATCAAATTGCAAATGGAAGTTGTATGTCTATTACTCATACTAGAACTGTCACTACGTCAAACTTAACTCTTATTAATACTTATTGTGTTTCGAGCCTAGCCTTAAGTTTGATTTCTATTTGTCAATTATGTGATGAAGGTCTTTTTGTTTCTCTTTTTCTCTTGTTGGTTGTCCGGTTTAAGATTTTCAAATGGGTCAGACTCTTGGAATGGGTGAGCAAGGAAGGAAGATTATTTAAGCCCATGTCTCAACACATCCCTACTCCTAGAAAGATTCCTGCTTCAATTACAACTCCTTCAATATACCAGTGGTACCTTGGTCATGCCTCCAATAAAAAACTTTACAGTTTAGTTTTTAGAGGATCAATTTGACTTTCTAAATTTGAGTCTTTGGATTGTTTGCATTATCAATTAGCTAAACAGCTTGCATCATCTTTCAATACCAATAACTCTATTTGTAATACTTCTTTTGAGTTAATTCATTCGGATATTTAAGGTCCTGCACTTACTTAGACTGTGAATAGTTATTGATATTTTGTATTATTTGTTTATGATTATTCTAGGTTCAAGTGGATATATATTTTAAGCATAGATTTGAAGTATCTCAAACTTATATTGATTTTGCTACTGTGATTAAGACCCAATTCTCTAGTATTGTTAAAATTCTTCACACTCTTCTTCAATTTCTCGAACAACATGGCACTATTGTTCAACGTTTCTACCCTCATATTCCCTAATAAAATGGACAAGCTGAAAGAAAACAATAGCATATTTTGGACCCTATTCATGCTCAACTTCTTTCTGCATCCTTAAATGAAAAATTTTAGGTGAGGCTACTCTTACTTCTGTCTACATCATTAATTGGCTTCCCACTCTAGTCCTCCATAACCTTTCCCCTTTTTATAAACTATATGGTAAGACACCCGATTACTACAATATCAAAGTCTTTGGTTATGCTCGTTTTGTTCTTCTTAATCCCCATGAACACATTATAATTGAACCTTGTGACCGTCTCTGTTGTTTTCGAGGGTATGGAACTAAACATAAGGGTTATTGTTGGTGGGATCTGGTTTCTCATTGGTTATGTATTTCTACACATGTCACCTTTTGGGAAAACACTATATTCTCTGCTTTATCCAAATTTGACAGTTCCCTCTCTTGTTCTAAACCTTTCTTTACTAATCCTTCCGTTAAGTTATTTCGTTCCTCTGATGCAGGTACCCCAACTAAGCTCATTAACTCTACTCTCACTACAGCACCAACTCTGTAGATTATGATCCTTCTAATGATTCTGTTCCCCTTTTTTGTCGCTTTAGTCAAGTAAGAGAAACTCCTCATCACCTTAGAGATTTTTACTATTTTTCCGTTATTAGTTCCCACATGAACCTCAATTATATCGAGAGGATAGTACTAACCCTCTTCATCAGCAAGTAATGTCAAAAGAACTTTGTACCTTAGAATAGACTCACACTTGGGATTTAGTAGATCCTCCTTTTGGTAAGACTCCTATTGGATGTAAATGGGTATATAAGATCAAAATTCACTTTATTGCTCTATCGAACGGTATATAGCCCATTTAGTTGCGAAAAGCTACACTCAAGAGTATGGTATTAATTATGAAGAAATGTTTGCTCCTGCGGCTTACTTAACATCTGTTTGGAGTTTGTTAGTAGTTACTGCCATAAAAAAACATTGGCCTCTCTTTCAAATGGATGTGAAAATGTCTTTCTCAATGGTGATGTTAGTGAAGAAGTTTATATGCATCCTCATTCTGGATATTTAGATCATCCACAAAATGTCCATCTTCTTCGTTGTGCTTTATATGGACTTAAGCAGGCTCCTCATACCTTGTTTACTAAATTCAGCTCTACCATTGAATAGCTTGGTTTCACCTCAAGTCCTCATGCCCGCTTTGTTTACTTTAGCACTAACAAAGATATTGTTCTTCTCTTATTTTATGTTGATGATATAATCATTATGGTAATGATACTACTAGGAATTCTGACCTACAACAATACCTTAGTCAACATTTTTAGATGAAAGACTTAGGATCCTTGAGTTACTTTCTTAGTTTTGTAGTCTCTCCTATTTTCGATTGGTATTGTCTATCACAGGCTAAATATGCATCTAATTTGATCTCTAGATGTGGTGTTAATGATTCTACCATTGCATCCACTCCATTGGATACAAATGTCAAGTTGACTCCATAAGATGGTATACCTCTTTTTAATCCTACTTCACATCGGCAACTTGTTGTCAATTTGGTGTATCTTATAGTGAGCCATCTTTATATTGCCTATGTTGTTCATATGGTTAGCCAATTCGTGGCTACTCTTCATATAGCTCACTTTACAATAGTTTTTCATACTCTTCGATATGTGAAAGATACTCTCTTTCATGGACTCCATTTCTCTACTCACTCCTCCTTAGTGTTATTTAGATACTCTAATGCTGATTGAGCAGGTGATCCCACTGATCGTCGTTCTAGTTCTAGATATTGCCTCTTCTTAGGTGACTCATTTATTTCATGAATACATCTTGCTTTAGCACAGAATCTAAATATCGAGCATTTACCAATGCTACTTTTGAAATGCTTTGGCTCCTTTGGTTACTCGAGGATATAGGTGTTACTCATTCATTGACTACTATTATATACCGTGACAATCAAAGTGCCATTCAAATTGCTCACAACAATGTCTTTCATGAGCCAACAAAGAATATTGAAAATGACTGCCATTTTGTTCGACAACATCTTCTATGTGGTAGACTCTTAACTTCTTGTTGTTTCTTCTACAGATCAAATAATTGAAATCTTCACCAAAGCTCATCTCCTGGGACAATTTAACATCTTACTTACCGAACTCAAGTTGGTTTCTACTAACCCATTTTCAGTTTGAGGGTGGTGCTAAGAAAAGTTAATATTATGTTGAAAATAACTTATAAATTTAAGGAAAGTCAATATTGGGAAATATATTGTAAATTAGCATGATGTTAGGGATTTATTTCGGGGATTTATTTCCTTCTTTTTTAAATTCTTCATCTTGTATATGTATAAGATAGGTAAACTTAATTCCTTTTTATCAATTATTGGAATAGTTGTGAGACCATTCAAGATTTTTCATATTTTTAATAAAAAATTACATATCTTATGTTTTCCTCATTTTTAAAGCTTATCTCTATATGTTTTTCCCCTTCATATCCTATGGTCCACATTTATTATATTTAAGACATATCAACCAAAAATCCTATTATAATCCCAAATTCTTTTTTTTTTTAGTTTAATTCATTTTTATAGGAATTATCGAGCCTAATCAAATAAAGCTTAAGCTTATCAAGTATTAATTTGAGTAGAAATAGAGCTTAAAAAATAAAACTTGATCAAGTTCAAGCCGAGCCCGAATTTTGATTTTTCCATTTGAGACGAATTCTAACTTGATATTGTATTGTCTTAACTTGAATCATTCACATCCCTAGTCACAAGCAAATGAAAGAAAGGTATCTAAAGATGTATGGTATGTTAAATTTAATTTTTAACATCATGTATGTTTCACAAGTGTTTTCTATTTTTATTTTTAGTTGGCTAGGAATGGTAATAAGAATTTTTAGAGTAATAATTGGAAGAATTTTGGATAAATTATATTGGATTGAATCAATGTTGGGGCATAAGTCTAATTGGAGTATTAACATTGTAAATTCTTAAAGTAATGGATTAATATTATCTATATTATTAAAGCAAAACCACTCTCTTTGGTGTCATATTATATAATATATATATTAATTTAAATCAAATGAGTTTATGCGTGGACAATAAATAAAAGAGCAACTTGATCTATTATATACTTGTTTTAGAATCTCTCCTATCATTATCCTAAAAAGCCTAAAACCAAGGATATCATCCGTCCGGACTGTTTGTTCCGAACTATATATTTATTAAAATAATCTTGTTAAAGTGCTTTGATCAAATGCAAAATAACAATAAATAAATAAATAAACAAACAACGATAACTGGTAACAAATTGTCCGCATTTGCCTTGTTTGTAGTTACCCCTTACCAGATCGAGAAGCGAATATACTTCTCCTAATGAATTATTATTGATAAAAGAAGAAGTAAATGTGAATAAAATATTTACGGTTCGTTATAGATGGTGCTAGTTACCGGTTCATGTTAATATTCATGTTCATAATTTTATTAGAAAAGACTTATATATATTTTTTATAGGTGATTTCATCAAATGCTTATGGACCGAAATCACTAATAAGGAAATTTATTTACTTATCCCGTGAAGCTTTCTTAAAATTGGCAGGGACCTAGCTCACTTCAGTTTGGCCCAAGCGCAAGAAACTGGTCGTTTCATTGACCATCTTGATGGAAGTGTGTAGGTTTAAATTAATGCGAAAGGAGTCGATATAAAATTGGACTGTACGGGTTGAGAATAGCTATAATTTTAATTAGTTTGTCCCCAATTATCGGATGTGAGACTTATATATATATATATATATATATATATATTTTTTTTTTTCTAGCTTTCAATGATGCCATTTTTTTTTTTTGGAATTATTTATGTCTTAAGTATCGGGCTTTGATATCACTTGTTAAAAGCGTTTGAGCCTTAAATTTATGTGATGGAAGTTAATGTAGAATTGGACTGAGGGTAAATTACATCGAAATGTATCATCCTTTGAAGGTAGGTTAATTTGAGGTATCAACAATTTACAAAATTCATTCAATGTACTAGATTCAATATTTTGCAAAATTCATTTATGATATCAATATTTTAGGATAGATTTATTTAGGTTATTAACATTTTAAGTGGTTAAAAAAAAATCAATATTTCATAAAATGAGTCAAATAGAATATTAATAATTGATCATTGACAAAAACTAATAAATCTTAATTGAAAACTAATTTAAACATCGATACCTTAAATGAATTTCACAAAACATTGATTTCTTATTTGATTCACTTTGTGAAATGGTGATACTCTATTTAACCACTCAAAACATTGATATCTTGAATGGACTTACGTCAAAATGTTGATACCTTTTACTATAATTACTCTATATCTAAAATGCCTAAGGCTTAAAACAATTTACATTTATTACCTTATTTCTTATATTTTTAATTAATTCGGGACAAACTAATTTAAAATATAAGAAATAAGGTAATATCTGATATGAGACAGTTTTATTATATTTAGATTGTCTGATTTTTCATCTGTATCTTATTTATATCTTATCTATATCTATATATTATTTGCATCTGATCTAGATTTGGTCTAATTAATATGTTTATGAGTAAAAATGTCATGAACAGTCTGTTTAAAAAGACAAAATAAGATGTGAAAACGATCAGAATAAGACGAACCAAACATATATTTACACTTTTAATAGACCATACTGTATAATGCAGCTCTCTTTTGCCAAACCAAATACTAATAGGTACTAAATTGAATTTTATGTATGGTTTAATTCATAGCTTAGAAGAATTTTTCCATGGATGGAAAGCTTAAAAGGTGAAGGAAAATGAATATTACGCGTGTGGGTGCGTGCGCACGCACACACGCACTCCTGCATATGCACGTGCGCTTGTGTGGCTCGCGCATGTGTGTGCAAGGTGGTCAAGGTGTATGACTATTTTTTGTGTTTTATTTTTCCCAATTTTTCATATATACTCCGATGGAGTAATTTTTCATATAGTATTATTGATATCTATAAAGTGCCAAATTCATATGTAAACCTATATTTATCGAGCCTAACTTGTTGGATTAAATGATAAGGTTTAGAGAGTTTAGTAGTTAGTTAGGATAAATTAAGAAAATTTAATTTAATAAGCTTAGAATAAGGATTATTACACCAATCTTAAATAAGCTCTAACACTTGATAAGGTGGATTACTGGCACTAAATATGATTTGATGATATCATCAAGTCTTAGAGCCTATAAATACTCTATTATGTCTCTTAACTTATTACTTTATAAAAACTAAGATTATGGTCTTCTACTCTCAAAGATCATGTAAAACTCAATTTTTTTTTTTTTAAAAAAAGGTCAATACTTGGCCACAAACAATAATGGTGATGGTTAATAACTCCATCACTTATTGCAAATGAAAATATACTAAAATTGTCTTTTCTTCCTTATCCATTTTCCTCTAAATCCTCCCTTTAAGTATTATCTGCACAAGTGCCAATATCAACCCCATCAACAATGTCTTGCAAAGAGAAGTAAACTGCTTTTTTTTAGTATTTATGGGATATTATCTATTTAAGATCCATTGAAAGGGTGCATAAAAACGACAAAATGAGAGTTATGAAAATTTACTGTGGAATGGTACACGGTGATTCCCTTTAGAACTCGTTGAGTGATAAAACAAAATTAGTTTACTGATTTCACACGCAAACTTAATTGTTTTGGTCAGGATTCGATGCATCGCCATCGGAGTCCCGTACCTAGATTCAATGATGGCTCACCATTCCTACTTATAAGTTACAATTTATTATAATTAGGAGTATTTTTGAAATCGAATATAAATTTTTATTAGGGATAACCATCTTCTAATAAAGAAAATAAATAATAATTTTTTATTTATTTCACTTCATATGGAATAAATATTTTTTTGATAAAATTTTTTACAAATTAAATAAAAAACATATATTCCATAGAAGTAAAGTTGTAATACGGATTCCATTTTATTCAACCAAACATGATGTATACGTGAATAGTTATACTTGGATTATGCAAGGAAATTTATATTGGTCTATTATAGTATACCGAATCCCTTACAAACACTAGCTGGTTAGAAATTTTGGGTGAGTGATTTGAAGAACACCTGTTAGTGTCTCTTGGTTTTTCTATTGACTACATTTAGCATAGGGCATTATAAATGCATTTCGTGCGCATCTCTTTTGTTTAAGAGGGGAAAATTGCAATATCCCTAGTGTGTAGACATATAGATTATCGAAGAAAATTTATATTGATTTATATGATTAAATTATGAATAATATATCACTACTAACTAAAAATTATAGGGTGAAATTATTAGAAAAAGGTCTGTTTATACGTGTGGACAGCTTAAATATTTACTGCTTCTGGCGTACAACGCGATCCTGTTCCATCATTAACATGTTTCATACTTTCATTGTCTTAGTTTTTCATAAACTATTTAATGGTTTTTGGCACTGTCGGAGAATCCCGACCTATATGTTTTCCTTGGGATATAGAAGCATGGGAGTGAATAATAATATATCTATATTATATAATGAGGAGATAAGGGGGTAGAAAACCACATAATTTCCGTGGCAAATCTCTCATTGGGAAGTGAACCATTAGGTAGGGAGATTTGATTCGTTATCCTAAGGAAAAGAGGATAGCACATGGGATTTATAAGATTCTATGAACAACTTAAAATCCTCATCCATATTTTATAATACTAATTATTGGTTTTCTTTTTCTTTGTTTAATTAAGATAAATGTAATATGATGTGATACATAAAGCAAAATCCCAAGCATTACTAGAAATGCTACCTTTAGAGTTGTAAATAAGTTAAATTACTCATAAATTATTTAAATTTAGTCCATTTTAAGTTTAGTTTGAATTCGATTAGTAAATAAATTAAACTCAAACTTACAATAAAACTCATTTATCTAAATGAGTCAAGCTCAAACTTTAATTTTGATACAATTTAGGCGCATGAGTTGGTTCATTTAGACTTGCAAGTAAGACTCAATAACAGTCAAAATATAAAAAAAAAAAAATAGATTTAATTTCATTTTTTTATTACTATGCTCGATTATCTAATATCATTTTTTTTTTATATTTACCATCCTATATTTAACTTTATCTCATATTCCAAGATTGAATGCAAAGCAAGCCATCCTATATTTTACTTTATCTTAATTTGTAAATAAATAGAACTTATGTTTCAAAATGAAAATTTTTTATTTAAATGAACTGAGTAAGAGCATAAAATTTTAATTTGACTTGATCCAAAAGAATTTTTAATGAGCCTAGTCAGAACTATGATAAGTTTGATTGACTTGATTCATTTAGAACCCTAATTAATGGGAAAAGAAAAATAAGAAACAACAAATAAGGAAAATATATAAATAGAAAGTTAAAATTTATAGACCAACTTGGCAGATATCTCTTACGATAGAGTCTGAACTAGGACCTAATTCGAACCTGCCACACGGATCAAGTTGTGGACATGCTCCAATAAGGCAGGTTTGCCCCGCCAAGCAAACCATCCATGGTTCGAGGGTCCTAGGTGGACTCTCTGGCTGGACCTGTGGATTCAGTGAGTTCTTAAGTATCCTTTTATGAAAACAAAAAAAAAAATATATAAAAATAATATACTCATTAAAAAGGGATGGGACAGGAGGTGGGTCCAACCCACCTCCTACATGGGTCAGTTATGAATCCTGAAAATTTGGACCCCGAATCAGTGGAACCGCCCCCATCCAGGGAGACTTCTACGTGAACTTGGCATCTAAGGAACTGCCTAAGCTCAATGATTGCCTAATTCTTATTCGAGATTCTGATCGTCGGCTGCTACTCAAATCGGATAGCCAAACAGTCTAAAATTGCCTCTCCAGACATCGATTAACCTATGTATAATTGGCAAATAAAATACACATGTTTGAAGCATCCACATTTGTTTATAGCTAATTTTATTTACAATGCAAAAATTATGAATAGATATCGCATTGAATCAAACCAAACTCGACCAATTTGTTTTTTTTTTTTTTCATTTTTATGAAATTTTAAGCATTTTAGTTAAGGCATGGATGTGGTGGCAATTTCTTTTTGCTCTAGCGAATTATTATTCCAAAACTAATGAAACTTAACCATTAAAATAGTAGGTTTGTATTAATGGGGCAACTTGGAGGAAGGAAAAAGTAGAGCTCATTGTGAAGACATGCAACGTTTCTAGCCCGTTTCTAACCCCTCTCTCCCCTACCCTATCGGTCAATTATGGATTGAAATTCAATTCGAAATTGGTATTATTTGATCATATCCACAGTCATTTTAATACATCCATCTAACGTCCAAATTGCAATGCCACTGAACGTCGACAGCCATTACATCAATCGGATGCATGATTTGCGCGAACACTGCAATTGACCCTTGCATCTCTTCAGAAAAACAAAAATAGAATTTGCTGTACCCTCATTTGTTGTCTTTAGTGTGTTCCTATAAATTAATATCCGGCACTTATCAAGAAGTATCTCCTGTATTTTAAGAATTTATTAATATTTTTTTATTTATTAAATACGTGTAAAATGTCTATTAATAGGAACGCAAAAGAGAAAGTATGTTAGACTTTCCCATCTCTTCCTCTTCGTCCACCTAGGCACTAGTCTAGGCTTAAGTTTCGGAGGAAAAAGAGTACCTAAAATACTTAATTGTGGATTTATGTTTATTTTTTTAGCTGTAATAAACGTATGTTCTTGGAATGTAGCTCACAGACTGGAAGTTCTCAAATACGAAATAAGATTCAGAAAAAAAAAAAAAATTGGAGTTTTGAGCAATTTGGAACATGATAAATCGGTGAGGATTACAAACCAGTCGATTTAGATGAAGTTAGTTGATTTTATTTAAGTTCGATTTAAGAATGATTAAATCTGAGTAGGAGTTGGAGCCAAGGTCAGAGACAAACCAATGGAGTTTCAACTTCACAATCTTTAGCAATGTTTAGTACGATTAGATTCATGAGCTAATCAAATTTAAATCGAGTATAAATGTAAGTAGAGTTTAAGTATGATTTAAATATTAATATTATTTTAATTAAAATTAAAAATACTTTTTAATAGATCGATTGTAAACAAGTGTAATCGAGTCACACTTAAGTTTATATAGTGCCAATTCAAATTGGACTTAGGATTAAAATTTTAAACTTAGCAGAGATTGATTTTTAAAATATTAAATTAAGTTGAAATTGAGTCTAGCAGTGATGCCCCTCGATTTATTTATTAGTCTTCTGCCAAGCCTATTAACGGATGACCAAGAACTTCGGTTAGCATTAAATTGTATCCTATTTGGTTCTTTTAGATATATTTCTCACCCTAAATTTGTTTTTTGTATTTATAATATATTCTTGTTATAGAATTTAAACATATAATATTGTTTATTTTTGTACAAAAATACATTATTCTACATATTAAATTCGCTACTCGAATTCATTATTATTCACCAATTGTTCATACGAGATTCTTCGTATGTGAAATTAATCTATATTGTTATTATTTCCTCTCTCTCTCTCTCTCTCGCATTTACCATCAGTTATTTGCATTGTAATAACTTATAGCTTAAATTAAAGCTGTCCAATCTATTTATTCACTTGAACTGTGGTTTATTTCAGGGTGAAAAAAAAAGGGGATTAAACTAACCAATATAAGGTAGAAAAGTTAAAAGTGTTTGTTATACCAAACTTTCTATCACATTGCTATTTTAGTAAATGATAATATGCCATATGTTATTAATTTAATTTTAATCGTTTTATATTTTTTGTATAAATAACATGTAGCATATTATTATTCTTCGAGATTCCAATGTGACAGCAAACAAGGTAAAACAAATATTCAACCACTTGAAAAATACAATATAAGAATTAGGATTGACACAATTGTGCGACATGTGGAGTAAAATTAAATGGACTCAAGTTAACAATCATAATTGAATTCAAATCCAAGACATAAGGGTTCATTTGGTTCGTTCTATTCTGATTGTTTTAATATTTTATTTTAGTTTTTTTAAATAGTCTGTTTGTCAAGAAACAGATACAAATTAAAAATAGATATTTTTATTTATAAGTAGATCAAATATATATATTAGATACATATAAAATACAAACAAAAGTTAAAGCTGAAATAAAGAGATACCATTCGAAACACCTCGCCCAAAGAGATGGGAATAAATTCTCAATCTAAATTAACGGATGCAATTTAAATTTAATTCAATGTAGAGACGTATAGTCATTCGTGGTTAGTTACCGGATGTTTAGGAGCACTAAAAGGGACATAAACAATACAAACTATAACCATTTTACCTTTTTTTTCCTTTTTTCCACGGTAGATTTTAGGAGCTTTTATGGTTCAATCGGACAGTCCATTATACCATTTAATTATTAAAATAAATATAATAATTAAAATATTAACTATATTAATAGTTCAATCACAATTAACTATAATACGAGTCATTGAATAATTAACGAGACCGATTCCATCAAAATTACCTTTCAAAGCATAGAATTTCCATAAATTTCCTTCATTTCCCTTGCTTTTTATTTATGTTTTCCATAGTTTATCTGTCGTCATTTGTTAAGTTTTCCACAAAGGCATTTAGCTTAGATTTCTCCTTTGTACAAAGTCGTGTATGCGACGCAATGCAACGAGCGAACCAAATTGCAACCTTTGTACATTTTTCATGCGAAGCTAATTGCGGGTCCGACATGGGTTTATCTTTTTTTAAATCGAACTTATTCCAAGTGCTAAGAGATTAAGAAAGCTTCTACGTCTATCAATGAGACAGTCGAATCAACTATCTAATCATTAAAATAAATATAATAATTAAAATATTAACTATATTAATTGTTCAATCATACTTGAATATGATATGAATTACTTCTATCAAAATTAACAGTAAGACGATAGAATTTCCTACAGATTGATCTTGGCACTGGCGAATGGTAATATAGGGAAACTTCGCGTAGAAGTAGGGTTTTATTTTACTTTTATGTGATTTATCATAAACCTCACACACAAGGGTTGGCTTTAAGCTCTCTTTTTCTTTTCCTTTTTTTTTTTCCCAGAAGGCCGTCCTTATATTGTTACAAAAGTATTATCCCAAGCACAGCATCTTTGTCCCCCGTCCGCACTAGCCAAAGTGCATCGAATAAGAAGAAAAGAGAAAAGGCAAATGTTAAATATACATCTGAATTTTTCACAAAAATTTAATGATACATAAACTTTTACGTAATTAATATAATAACTAACCAACTTTTTTTTTTTTTACTATTTCTATTACTTCTTTACTTTGTTTACATATATAAAAAAGATAACATAATATTGAATTTTTACTAATACTCTTAACACAAAAAGCATATATTAGTGAGTTATTAAATATATTTATAAAAATTTTAATTGGATATTAAATTAACTATATTAAAATTAAAATATCAAATTAAATTTTCATATAAAGTTCAGGTTTTAAAATTGACATTTTACGAAAACGAAAAAAGGCAAAAAGAAATGCCCAAAATAAAAAGAATGATGGAAAAATTATTCGGTAAGACATGTTTATTACATGTATATATTAATTATCTTTGACTTTGCTAGTTATTGTGTTGGGATGAGGATAAGATGCAAAGCGTTATTGACACATAAATTTGTTTTTTAAAAGCATAAGTTACAACCATTTGGCTGTACATGTGATGTCGTCAATAGTGATGGGTCAATATTTTTTTAATATTTTTTAATAACATTTAATTGAATATTTAATATTTTTTATTAATATCTTTTAATAGGATTTTTTTTTTTCATGGTTCAAAAGAATATCTTTTAAGAGGATATTTTTTTCTTTTATCTTTTTGGGAAAATTTTTGGTTTTTTGGTATAAATTGTACGCCTTAGAACGAATATAAGAAAAAGTTAATCAATAATTTCATTTTTGAGTTGTCTTTACTCTAATCTTCTTAGAATTTCAAACTGCACATAGTTTTTGAATTTTTATGCCTATTATCTGGCTATTTGCATAATCAATAAACAAATAGAATAACAAATTTCGGCATTCATGCGCAAATCAACAAGATGTGTTATTTTTATTTTTTTCACTACGTTAGTTGGTATCAAAGTTGCATTCTCTCTTGAAGTATTATGGCACCATAGAGGTAGACTAATCAACGACGTACAATAGAGGAGATCTATGAACGAGATGATTTGGATAAAAGGTTCGGTTGGATGTTTGACAAGTGGTTGGGTGTAGCTATAGAGCGCTGATTAGATGTAGTAACTGATCGCCTTGTAAAATGGATGGGTGCACTTATGGGGAATCAGTAGAGGAATTTCAACTATGGCCATGGAATATAGCCCAATTTGATACCTAATTTTGATGAGGAAAATGATGATTTCTATTTTATTGATGAAGAAGAGCATTATAAAGAATTGTCTCTTATGAGTGGTAGACTTCATGATGAGGAAGATTAGAGGCATTGGAAAACAATGATGAAAATCGAAAAAAAAGATGCTTTCATTTCACTCTTATGAAAATCCAGCTTTTGAGAATGAAGAGGAGGAGAACGAAGCTTTTTTTTTTTTTTAATTGATGGTGAACCAATTTTTTATGTTAATTATGTTGAACAAGAATATGTGATTGAAGATGGTAAAGAGAATTTAGTTGTTATGAGGTATTGTATGACTCCTAGAGCTGTTGAAAATGATTGGATGAGGAGTAACATTTTCATTCTATCTACACCATTATGAGAAATGGGACTATAGGTTCAAGGATTGTGCAAAACGGACTGGTGATCAACCGGCATGGGTCGATTGGCCATGGTTAGATTGATTTGTCTAAAGCTTGTGTGATTATTTAAAGTCTTTTAATAGTTTTTTTTTAGTTCTTATGGTTTGTTGGTATAAATTGTATGTCTTAAAGCGAATATGAAAACAAAGTTGATTAATAAGACTGTTTTTGAGCTGTCTTTGCTTAATTTTCCTAGAATTTCGAGCTTTCACATAGTTCGATTATTGATGTCTATTACTTGGATATTTGCAGAATCAATAGACAGATAGAAGAACACATTTCAACATTCATATACAAATCAACGAAATGTGTTATTTTCATTCTTGCTGCGTCAACATGTGTTGTATTTGATAAATTTAGTTACTATTTATACTTTATTGAATAAATAAAATCCAACAATTTCAGAATCTTACAATTACAATTTAGTTAATATTTACTAGCTACAAGTATTTTCTCGTATGCTATCACCTTCACTCTCTACAAGAAAAGGACATGTAGACATAGAAGTTTTATAATGAAAAATTAGCAAAATATCATATCTCTATAAATATAGCAGAAATAATTATTCTTGCGAAGGAAATATACTTTTAGAGATAAAAATTTTATCTCTAAAACCAAATTTTCTTAAAATAACTATGCAAACTACTAGTAATATTTCAAATCCATGTTTTGGGTAGTGATTGAACAAGCAATTAGATTCCAACTTTAGAAAAGAAATTTACCATTTTAATGATAATTCTAAGTTCAATTCACATTACTATATATATATATATATATATGTATGTACATTTGCAACGCAAAATAGTAAAGGATGCTCCAGTGATGACTCCTACTACTAGTGTTCTTTCTGTCCTTTCTTCTTTTTGTCAATTCTTACGATTTTGTTTATCTATAGTGCTTTTAATAATCTCCTTTCTTGTGTGTCATTTCTTCCTATTTTTTCAACTCCTACGATTCCTTTTGTCTTCCATTACAGGATCTCTGTGCCATGGGAAAAGACTTCATGATAGGGGTCCCCTATTCTTTCTTTCTTTCTTTTTTTTATTAAACAAACTGACAATATAGAACAATAATAATAGTAAAACAAACTAATTTTATTAAAAATAGTTGAAAGCTATCCGATCAGCAGAAATGGTAATAAAAGCTAGATGTTAATAATAATAGTGATACACAATACTTAACTTTGCTGGATGAAACGGTATCAAAATGTAGGATCTCTGTGCCATGGGAAAAGTCTTCATGGTAAGAGGAAAACAATTAAAGCGAAGATAGTTAATCAGTGGAGTAATGTTTTCTTTAGAATATAAACCTCATGTCCACATCATAACCTACAAGGCTAAAACACAACAAACTCTGCCTTGAACAGTCTCATCAAAGGGTTTTCAAGCTGACTCTTTTGGTATAATTTTTAAAGAAACCAGAGCTTTTGCTATTAAGTATGGTGCCTTAATCTTTTTACCCATGCTATAAAATCTTATCACATGATACAAAGGCTTAATAAGGTTTTATAGCATGGTTATCTTTATACCTTAAAAAAAAATTAGCCAAACATGGCTAAGGAAAACTTACAAAGCTTTATTGAATATGGAGGAAGTATGTTACAGTGGTTAGGGAAATTCGCTACCACTATTACAATAACACTCTTGCAGAATTTAAACATTCAGAAATCTTTCACTAGAACTCTTTTCCTTACCCTCTCGGCTTATCTTCAACTAAGGAGGTTCTCGCATTTTATAGAAAAAACTTGCAACGCAAAATAGTAAAGGATGCTACAGTGATGACTCCTATTGCTATAGTGCTCTTTCTTCTGTGTCCTTTCTTCCTTTTTTGTCAACTCCTACGATTCCTTTTATCCCCCATTGCAGGATCTCTGTGCCATGGGAAAAGACTTCATGGTAAAGGTCCCCCATTCTTTTTTTTGTTTTTAAATTTATTATTCAGTTTGTTATTTAATGATTATTTTATATATTATATGACTAGTAAAATTGTTAAGGTATAAAGATGACTTTGGCTTTGATACACGCTATACATAATATATTATTGATGTATGTTGTATTATATTTTTAACCCAATATGCATATAGCATTCATTGCATTGAATCTATTATGTATATATTTGTATGTGTATAATTGAATATCATATGTTTTTACACACTATATTATAGTATATGTTAAAATATATTATATATTTATTATTTAAAGGATTAATTGAGAATATTATACATGGTATTATCTAATTGATATTATGTTATATACAATCAATATTATGTGTGTATTACCACTAAACATAAAATCTTTTATTGGGCACATATATGTACTAGTTAGATATTATGCAATATTTCATAAGAGTAAAGGTCAAATTTGGTACATGAACTTTGCACAAAAATTCACTTTAGTGCATGAACTTTGAAGTGACCAATTTAATATCATAGTTATTTTTGCTATCTTTCTAACACCATTTGATTTATTTACCGATGTGGAACAGATAGTCTCTCATTGAATTTTTACAATCTCCCTAAATTTTATTTACCATTAATAGGCTACTTCTTCCATGTTAGCAAATGGAAGAAACTCCTTTAGGCAAAATATTAAAAATCTACACAAAAAGTTTAACTAGATAGTTAATTAAACACTTCAAAGTTAAGGTGCCAAGTTCAAGTATAAAATTTGACATTTTCTGAATATATATATATACACCTATTATAACATATGTCTTCATATATAACATAGGTTTGTGAGTCAACAATATATTATATTTTGTTATAATACATACATAATATATGTAGCGTACAAATATTACACGTGTATGTTATATTTAAAAGAGTATATGTCGAATTCAATACCTAAACTTTGTAAGAAATTTCTATTTGGTACCTAAACTTTAAAGTGGTCAATTTAATACCATATTAACTTTTCATGACCATTTTTCAATATTTCCCCTAACATCGTTAACCCTGTCTAATGATGTAGACTCGCAATCTTACCATTGCTTGAGGCATATTTAATAAAAAAAAAAACACTACTTTGCCTTCTCTCTCTTGCGTTCTTTTCTCTAACAAAACCACTCTCTATTTACCTCTTTATTTGTCTCATTCTAGTACTCCAAACCACTACAATTCAAATCACAACATCACCACAACCACTTTCTACAGAACTCTAACAACTATCAATTGCACCAACTTTTTCCCTTGAACCACCACCAAAAGCTACCAACAAATGTTGTCATTCTACTTTGACTTAGTCTTTCCTCTTTACTCCACGACACACAACAACCATCCTTCAACTCATTAGACCCGTGCCAACCTTATGCCAACCATCTTCGCATCAAACAACCAATGGCTTTTGACCTTAAATCACCACGAATCGGTTCATTTGAACATCATCGTTCATTCCCATACCCATGACTTTCGAGCATCACTCCTCAAACCCAAAAACCACCTAACAAAAAACTGGAAAGCACTAAATCATTGCCAAACCCAAATCCAACCGTTAACATTAAGTCGACCACCATCTCAATCAGATCTTTGAGCATTAGGGTTTTGATCAATGTTCGTCACTTTCCCATTCTCTCGATTTTTGACTACATTTGTTGTTTCTCTATACTAGTCGTTCTTTACTAAACTTTTCCTATTTCAACTGAGTTATTGCTAAATTAAGATTTTGTTTGACATGACAATGAAATTTTACGAAAAAATAGGATTAGAAGTGTCCATACTTTATAATTTAGGCAAATTAGTGTTTAAACTTTCATTCTTCATATTTGTAGTGTCTCTATTTTTACTTTTTTCGGCTATTTTAGTTAGGGATGCAACCAGGGCGGGTCGTTATAGGGTACCCACCTACCCACCCCGCTAAAAACCCTATAGGGTCAGACCCTATAGGGTTTAGGGTCGGGTTTTGGTTGTACTCATAACCCTTTGGGAAAACCCAACCTGATTTAATTAAAAAAAATTAAAAATTTTAGTTTAAGGAATTTACTTATTCATTAGTTGAATGATGCTTTTCATATAATCATTTTGTTATTCATGTATTGAGTCACATGATAGGATATAAATTATATTTACAATTAATAATCACTGACCAATTATCTAGAGAAAATTGATTTCCATATGCAACATTCCCCACTTTTTCAAAATTCATTTCTTTCCCATGCAACACAATAAAGTATAGAAACTAATTTTCTCAAAAAAAAAAAATAGATATTATATATATGTGTGTGTAATGACAAATAAATCAAGAATATATAGATCGTCGTGTAGTGTCAGATATATGTAAGTCTTCTAATAATTTTAAGCAATGACATGTCTTGAGTTACTAACTTTACCTTATATATTCAGTTTTCACATTTAATAATTTTTTACTTGTCTTTAACGTTTTCTAATTTTTTTTAAATAAAAATTAGGATCTTTATCAACTCCATTGAAATTTTTGCCCTCCTAAACATTCCTCACTACGATAATAATTTAATGAAATAATAAAATGATGCATTTAATTATGTAATAGATTAAATGGGTCGGGTTCTGGGACACCCAATTTATAATCGGGTCGGGTTTGGGACAGAATGACCGACCCAAACCCGACCTGTTTACATCCCTAATTTTAGTGTCTCTAGGAACACAAAAAATATGTGTAATAAAAGTTTAGACACTATTTTGCCAAAGTTAGAAAGTTAAGACGCTTTGAATACCTTTTTCTCGAAATACACAAAAGAAAAAGAAAAGACAAAAAGATAGAGAAAAGTGGTTTCTCTTTTATTTATTTATTTTTCAAATCAATATATTATTAAGAAGACAAAAGAAAATTTTTAACATGTGTTGCACAGTAATAGGGTCATGAGCCTAGTCTACATTAATGGACATCATAAATAGTGTTAATAGGAATACTTAAAAACACTACAAGAACTAAGTTTTAAAGACAAAAATTATGTCTCTAAACATAAATTTCTATTACAAAAACCATCGTCAATGATTCTATTTGTAGAAATATAACTTATTTTACCCATTTTCTATCACATAATTTATGTCTCTAAAGACCAATTTTCTTTTAGTATAAAGGCCACAAATGATTTAATCAGGTATTTAATGTTTAGGTATAAAATTGAATTTTCATATAAAGTTTAAGTATTAAATTTAACATTTTTCTATATATATATATATAAAACATTATATCATGTACTATGTGTAATATGAATGGTGCAACTTTATATGATGTGTGCGTATTATTATATTATCTATATAATTTAAGCCATAATCCTTCCAATCGTCACACACTTTTATTATATAGTTTTACATGGTAACTTTATCAATTTATCATATATTATAATATATGTTCATTTTATTTAAAGAAAAAAATTTATTACTATAAATATTTCATTCTCCCTCCTCTCTCTCTCTCTCTCTCTTTAAATGCAATTACGTTAATTCACCTTCTTCACCTTCATTTATATATCTATCTATCTATTTAATTTAAGTCAGAGCCTTCCATTCATCGTATATTTTTATCATATAGTTTTATAGGGTAATTTGATTAGTCTATATCTTATTGTTATCTATTTATTTCAATTAAATAAACAAAATAATGTCAATCTCATTATTTTAAATGCAACTACCTTAATTCACCTTTATCCATATCTATCTATATAAGTTAAGTCAGAATCATTCCATTCATCGTATATTTTTATATTATAGTTTTATATGGTAACTTTATCAATTTATCATCTATATAATTTAAGGCAGAACCTCTCATTTGTGGCACATCTTTATAATCTATCTTCTATTATATATATATATATATATATAAAATTTAAGCATAACCTTTTCATTCGTCGCACATTTTTATCATATAACTTTATATGGTAATTATTAATCTCTCTAATATTATTATTTGATCATTTTATTTAAGGAAATAAACTTACCATTACATTTAATAATATTGACTAAAGAAAAGAATCATCATTAATATTTAAATCTATATAATTTAAGCCAGAATCTTTTCATTCGTCACACATTTCTATCATATAGTTTCATATGGTAATTTATCAATCTCTCTAATATTTATTTGATCATTTATTTAAGGAAATAAACTTATCATTGTGTTTAAGAATATTAACCAAATAAAAGAATCATCATCTATCTATATAATTTAAGTCAGAACTCTTTCATTCATTGCATATTCTTATCATACAGTTTCATATGGTAATTTATCAATCTCTCTAATATTATTATTTGATCATTTTATTTAAGGAAATAAACTTATCATTGCATTTATTAACTGAAAAAAAGAATCATCATTGCTATTTAAATCTATCTATACTATTAAAGCAAAATCACCCCCTTTGATGTCTTTAATGTAAATATTTTTAGTGTAAATATTCTTAATATAATGTTTTAGCATATGAGCATAAAATATTTTTCATATCCTTGAAATCATGAAAATTAAATAGGGTTTGAATATAATTAAATAAGGTGGAATATACATAGTATTTTTCTTTTTTAGTATGTAGGTATGATATATTTTGATATCCTTCAAATCATGAAATTAAATAGAATTTGAATAGAATTAAATAGGGATTAAATAGACATAGTCTTTTCCATGTAAAATATTTTTGGTATCCCTGAAATTATGAAATTAAATAGGTTAGAATAGAATTTAATAGGGTTAAATAAACATAGTCGTTTTTCTTTTTTTAGCATATGAGCATAAAATATTTTTTGTATCTTTAAAATCATGAAATTAAACATACACCTCTGATACCATATTTATGCATGACAGTTACCTAATATGAAGAAGTTTTCTGTGGAAAATACAATTGTAATTATGGTTTGTAATTAATTTCCTAATTTTTAAGACTAATTAAGGTTGTCCTCTTTCAACCTGTTAAAATAATATATCTATTTAATTTATATATGTTGGGATATTTTATTTAACACGCATCATGGATATATCGTTTGCTTGTATATTTTATTTAATGTTGAAACGTATGTTAATATATATACAAATATATATATGTATATATTATATATATAGATTTCTTGTAATTCATATTTACATCTTCAAGAGACCAAGGGTATACTAGGGCTTTTGTAGCCTAACGGTATAAACACGTTTTTAAATGGGATTGAGTCCATGGAATATATTCGATGTCTCATTTCGTTATTAATTTATCTTTAATATGGTCAGTTGCGAATATGATTAAATCAAATAAATTACTAGTGATTCCTTGGCTATTACAAAACAAAGGTATGTAATTGCTACAACGCTTTCAATTCGTTTTCATTTCAACTTATATTATCGATTTCAAACTATTTTACATGCCGAAGGTGATACTGTTTGATCATTTTAAATTATAATGTAAAATAGGGATACGAAATGATCCTAGGGGCACATCCATTTACAATAAAAAAAATTAAAATAAATAAAGAAACATAGGACATAGCTTGGACGCGATACATATAAACATTTGTTACACAAACACACCTAAGTCTTTGAGAGAAAAAGGGAAAAGAATGAAAATTTTAAAATGACTTCTATAAAGGTTAATGTCATGAATTATACCTAAATTTTGATAAAATATATAATTAGGTACCTAAACTTTGAAATTCATCAATTTAATATCTAAAATTTGAAATTGATCAATTTAACACATAAAAGCACTATTCGTGCACGTCAACACTACCTCTGTCAAGTTATTTTAGGTATTAAATTGATCAATTTTAAAGTTCGGATACTAAATTAATTTATTTCAAAATTTAGGCATCTAATTATATATTTTGCGAAAATTTAGGTATTATTTTGTGACATTATTTCTTTGCATAAAATACAATACTCAATTTTAAACAATAACATTAGTTAATGAGAAGAATGTAAACATGTTATGTTTTTAAACAAACCTTCATCATAATTCACACTATTTATCTGCGTGTGTTTCTTAAGTGTACGTAACACTCTAATCACTTTTTCAAGTTTGGTTTTCTTATATTTACCCTTCCTTTAAGCTCAATTTTATCCGTAAGTTGTTTAAGGAGTTGCCTAACATGCCTCGTCAACATGCCAAGTATTGATTCCCGTATCAAGCAACTATCTCAACAACTTTTTTTATTGATGAATTCTTAGAAAGAGTTATATAATAATTCTTTAGAAGTTTTTTAGTGGACTCATATCACATTCTATCAATAAAAATAAAAGAGAAAGAGAATAAAAAACTTGCTTTTTGAGTTACTTAGCTAAGGGTATGTTTGGATAGTCTGGTTTTTTTTTTCTTTTTTTTTTCTGTATTTATATCTATATTGAAAAAATATGTATAAATATGTTTAATTTGCATATATATATTTTATCTATATTTGATTTTTCATGAGAACTATCAACTTTTTTTTCTGTATTTATTTCTTGATAAATAATTTGCTAAAAAAATATTTAAAAAGTATATATATCTATCAGAAAAAGCTAGCTAAACAGATATATATACTTTTTTCAAACTTTTTTTAACAAATTATTTATCAAAAAATAAATATAGATAAAAAAGTTGGCAGTTCTCATCAAAAGATCAAATAGATAAAATATATATGCAAATCGAGCATATTTACACATATCATTTTAAAAAAAATACAAATACAGATACAGATACAGATGAAAAACAGACCATCCAAACAGACCCATAGATTCCTATGTCAAGCAACTAACTTTATTAGTTTTTTGAATTACTTAGTATAAGGGTTCGTGTCAAGTAACTCCAATAAAGTTGCTCTCAAAAGTAATTGGGAAGTGCACGACACTTCTTGTACCAATCCTATTTTATCAAGATAAAACTAGCAATCTTAGCAGCATCTCGTGATGTGTAGTGGTTAAGGAATTTATCGACTATTTAGCTTTTGAGAAAATTTTTGATTGACCACTCCTCTAAGTTATCATTTTGCTTCGATTTTCCAACCGAGGCTTTTAGCCATTAGAGCCAGGCAACGTGAGGAACGAGAATTCGATGCGTTGGTCTGTCTTTATCTCTTTAGTAAACGATTAGTTTCGTTTTTCTTACTCAGCCTGATCCAATGTATTTGTGTGTTACACCAGAAAGCAAGACTTGTTTAACTTATCTGTGTCTATTTTGTATGTAAGTTAAAAACCTAAAATTTGAAAATTACCTTGTTATAATCTTATCTATAAGATATATTGGGATGATTGTTATAAAGCTTTCAACTCATTAAAGACCTATAGAGATTTAGGATGGGTTTAACTATTATTTTAAAATTCTATAGCATTTCGTGTTAGATAACAAGTTTTAGATGTGAGCAATGGAATAACCCAACCCATTAAAATAATATAACTTTTTTGAAATAATGATAAACTTATTATCCTATATGATATCATCACTCACTACATTATTATTGTTTGTCTCACTTACATTTACCCATCTTCATTCTTTTATCACATAAAATTCTATTATTAGTTCTAAGGTTTATTTTATTTATATTTATGATGTAGGAAACAAGATGACCTCATATATATACATATATATGTAGCCATATTCCTCAGCATAGATAGTTAGAAATTGGTAGACTCAGAAGAAAATGTATATTACCAACATGGTTACCATTTTCATAGTTCATGTGGCAATATATTTGATTATTTATTTGCCAAAAGAAAAGATGATGATGATGATGATGACGACGATGATGATAATTGTTTGAATTTGATGAAGTTTATGACAAAAAGAAATTACAACAATTTTTAGGATTAGTAAATTATTCAAGACCATTTATAAAAGATTTAAGGAAATTTACAAAGCCACTTTATAAAAAGACTCACGGATATTCGCCCTTAGATAGAGCAAAACTTAGTTGATAAAAGAAATCAAGGAATTAGTTAAAGATCTTCTAGAATTAAGATTATCGGTAGATACAAATTATTTAATTGTTATCACAGATGAATGTGAAAAGGGATAAGGAGCAGTATTAAAAAGAAAACCCCATAAATTCTTATGAAGAAAGAAGGGATTTGCAGATATAATAGTAGTACATTCAAAGAAAAAGGACTAAAAGGCAGTTTAGAGACTAAAATAATAGGATTAATTTGTAGACTTAATAGTTTCAGAACATTCTTAATAAACAAAAAGGAAATCTTAGTAAAAACAGACTGTAAATGAAGCAATTGTGAAATTTTATAAAAGTAAAAATGAAAAAAGCATGTCACAGAGAAGATGGATTAAGTTTGTTGATACTCTTTTAAACAATGGTTATAATATTGAATTTGAGCAAATTAAAGTAAAAAAAATAATGTTGTAGATACGCTAAGCAAGATTATAAATGGCACAAAGATTTGAAAGATAGACTTCTAGATAGAAAGAACAGACTATATAGATGGATTATACTAGTTAAACTGATTAAAAAATGCATACAAATTATACAGACCAAAGGAAATATCCTAATGCTCCAAATATTGTTTTTTTTTTTATCACATATAAATAATTTTCCTTTCTTAAGAGCTCCAATATTTTAGAAGAAATATAAACCAACTGGTAGTAGTTATCTAGTTCAAAACTAAGCACTACCATTAGGCAAAATGACATTTGGGGATGTTTAACTTTATGTACAAGCCCTTAGCTCTAGAAATGGATTCAAGCACAATAAATTGCCAACCATGATAATCATAGAAAAACAAAAGTTTTGGTTAACGCAATTTGGAATTTACAAATATTGGATAAGAACAAGGTCAGGGTATGTTTAGCTCTGTGCTACTATTTACATTAGGCAAACACAAAACTTAGATCTAATTCTTTGTCCAAACAGACAAATACCAAGTTCTATTGCTATGCTATAATAAATGGTTTTAATCCTGGAATCTATAAAGTATGGGTTTATGCTAAAACTCAAATTGAAACTTTATTGATCCTCAATGGAAAGGATGTTATTTAGTAGAGGAAGCTAAAGAACTCCTTGAGAGCATTCTTCAATACAGTGATTTTAGGATAGAACCATGCTTGACACTTGAATTTAGATTAAAAAATACAGTAGAAAAAAATCATTGAAAAACAACAGAGTTACAAAATGAAAGACTTACAGACAACTGAACCCTACATACTGCATACAACATGATAAAGATAGTCAAGAAGCTTATAAAAGAGCATGGTCATATATATTCTTTAACAGAAACAAATATATTTAAAAAATGCCCTTCAAAGCTAGATAGAAAATAAATTTCTTTGCAGTAAAAAAATTTTGGAGATCATTTATTAAGATACAAGAATTTGCAAAAAAATAATATAGATAGCAATTATAGTATTATTACTACAGAATTTCATAGAAATAAAGAAGAAGAAATAGACTTTCGTATATATAAGTTTAATATTAATCTTGAACATTTTGAATCTTTAATGATTGAAGGATATAGGTTCACTGAACAATATAAAAAAAAGAATCCGGATCTGTAATTAAAGAACTTATAAATAATCTTGTCTCCATGAATGGCACTTCTCATAGAGGATTCAATCAAGAATGTGACCATACTCTTTGATAAGTTTCTTGATTATCTTTATCATGTTATATGTAGTATGTAGGGTTCAATTGTTTGAAGTGGGAAACTTTGCAGGGTTTTGTCTATTTTTATTTTGTAATGATGATTAAATTGCTAATTAAAACATGAGAATTGAGTTGCAAAAAATTCACATATTTTTAAGAAAAATCTTTAAATATATATTTTATATATTGATAAAAGGAAATTTTAGGATATAGTTTGAAATTTGTAAAGAATTGTCAAATATAAATAGTGATGTTGTCGTTGCCAAAGTTTTGCTAGTAAAGATAACTTGATTTGGCCTAATATTGTGATCATCATGTGAAACAAAAAAGGTCAGTGGTTGCACGTGTTGTTAATTGTGGCCACCACGATAGTTAAGCTAGCAAGGTAGTGAAAAATGTAAATAAAAATAGTAGCACACTACGTGTGTAATTGTTGCCAGATGTCCAATAAAGGTTTCCCGCATCGTATTTATAGAGGATGATTTTGTAACCGTTTAAATAAGTAAAGCCATGTCTAGAGAATGTGGTCTGACATTGTAGGAGCATGTAACCAACCATTTGGCCATATCCTAAGTTTGTCAAAAGTGGGTAAGTCGCAATAAGTAGGTTAATCATTTATTGAATGAGGTGTGAGGTTGTCGAGCATACCTGAGCAATTACAATGAGACAACGAGTTGGCTTATCATCTTGGGTTTTGATTTGTCCTTCTAAGAAGTAAGCCAAAAGAGATCTATTTGTGGCCTGATCGATTGGTTAGTATCCAAGGAGGTTAGCATGGGCTTAAGGCGTCTATTTCCAAAACAACCCATAAACAAATATATGTCTTATTATATTCTCTTTTTCCTTTTTTTAATATTTTTCTTAATAAATATCACTTGAATTTATGCTAACATATATGATGTATTTTTTAATATATATATATATATATATACAGACCTCAACATCTTTGGTAAGTTAGATAGCCTTAGGTACCAATGTCCTCATTAAGAGATTGCATTCATTCCAATTATTAGACTTAAAGCATGGTTATTATTTATTATTACCAACTTCTCATGTTAAGATTAGGTTATTTGCGCATTACCCTTCATTGGATGCTACTGTTTTTTGTAGGCTCCCTCTTTGAAATAACACCTTATCTTCCATCCTGCTAAGGTGCCCATACCATTCCTTAGCCGCTACTTCTATGCCCTTGCACATACTGGAACGACCTTAAGTGCTCCTTGCATGCCCCCCAACACTCACAAGATGCCTAAGGTACTTACAACCAATATTATTAGACCCGACCTAAGGCTTTGACCCGAGCATATAAAAGTCAGGGTTAAGGAGTAAATCAAAGGAACTAGGGATTAAACTAAATTAAATAACTTGTTCCTAATTAGAGGTCAAGTGTCAACCGATTAAGCCAAGTGAGTCAACTCAGGTTGACAACACTGCTTACGACACAATCTATGATTGTCACCATGTATGTAAACCCCCAAAGTTTTACGATCGGTAAGCTTAAACTCAAATTGAAAGGTCAACCGAAAACCTTAAAATCAACAAACCTTAGTTAGACGTAACAAGTTTAAGTCCGGTAATCCCGTATTCGTAACCCTAACTGAGTAAGAGATTAGTATGTAAAATAGTTCATAATAACATAAGAAAGCTTAAAAATATCAGATTAGTAAAACCGCAATTCGTTTTGAATCCAAACGTATACAATTTTGGGAAACGTGTCCTAGGGCTCGGAATAGTAAAAATATTCCTAATATACCGTTAGACTCGTAAAAAATATAAGTTTTTCAAAAATATCAGTTTTATAATTTTTCGGTAAGTAAAAATATTAGATATCATATTTATACGTGTATTTCTTATTAGCAGTACTTTATTAGTCACATCTACTTTACATTACACTATTCATTTATCTCTACTTTTTTTAACACCTACTCTTACACTCTATACACCTATTATCTTTACTTTTTTACCTTTCTCATAACTTTAATCACATCTACCTTACATTTTATTACTCTTAATACACAAAACACAAAGAGAAGCATTTATCTTATTAGCCACCCCAAAACCCTGAGTGGAAGGCGTAAATCCATTCAACGATATTTCAGAAAACTATCTGTCTTGCTTGCCTACGTGTTTGTTGCATATCACTTAGATGCCTAAAAACTTGATTGATTTTATTACTCAAGTATTTATCTTTGAAATAATTCTCACTAAGTCCGTTAGCTTATATCCCTATAGATATCTTTTGTAGTTCAGCTATTTGTGGTTGAGGCCACGTACCTTGCAGTCAGGTATTTCCCATTTTAGTTAAAGAAATTTTAGATGAATTTAGCATTAGTTTAGATTTAGAATTCATAGAAAATTTCTTGTATAATTGTAGTTATTTTGCGGGGAATGCCTTTAAGACTTGAAGACAATTATTATGAATGAATGAATATTATAATTTCCCTTTTTAATTTGTTATTGTATCTTCTAAGCTTCATATTTTCAAAGTATAGTCCTCTAAATTTGTGAAAGCACGCCTTACACTTAATATCGAAGCTTTTAGGAATGACTACGGTTGTCATACTTAAGCTCTAATATTGAGTGTGGCAGACATTACGTTTAGATATCTTTTGGGACGTAACAACATGACCCTAAAGCAATCTTAACATAACCCGCAAGTACATATTTTGGCATGGCCCCTGCCATTACCAACCCCCAAACTTGGAAAATATTAACTTTTGTATTTTATAAAAAAAAAAAAATGTACAATGTATGTATTTTAATTGCAAATTAAAATATAGTAGGATATGTAACTAAGTGGCTAAAAGTTTCGTTTTGCAATTAAGATGCCAGCGGTTCAAACACATAATTGTCATTTCACTTTTTTTAAGATGCATTTGCATTATTGCTTAATTGATATTCTCTCTCTCTCCTATAACAACTTTACTTTTTTTTTTTCGTAGTAACTAATAACATTAAATTCATACATTGTAAACCTATATTTAACTAAATAATATATTTTATTGTTGCTTTTATTAGCAATGTACCATAAATAATAATTTCTTTATCTATATTACAAATCTTATCACATTAGTTATTTGTAAAGTTCACCAAATATATGACTTAGTTTAGTTACAACTTTTTTTGTAAATACTGTTATGATGTAAACTATAAATGATCGGTTATTGATTAACTTATATTCAAAATGATTTTTAGTATCATTAATTAAATTAATATGAAAAGTTATTCTGAAAAAAAATTGTAGAATATCAATATTCGCATTAATTTGCTCTTTTTATTCTACTTGCATGCTCTTATAAATTTTTTTTCCTAATCTATTTTTATGAAGTAACAATGACATAACCATATGTCTTATTTTTTTTTTCCAATAAATCCATAAATCAATTTGAATTAAGATATATGCTATAATGAAAAGATGAAAAAAAAAAAACATTATATATATATATGGAGGAGCAAATCCAACCCTTAAATTTTTACCGCGTACATCCTTAGGCTGCCTTAGTGAAACTTTTATCATCTAGCTTGGCTATCTTATACCTTATAATCATACCCACATCCTACCATGAGACCATTAATATTCATCATAACCCTATTCGATCAAGCAAGGTGCGAATAAATACCCGGTGCGATAAGGTTATCGACCATCCCACCATTTAAGACTTTAACTCAACTTTTTCCTTGCTATAAATCATTGTATTTAAATGGATATTACCATGGATAAATTATTATATGCAATTTTCACTCATTTCCATCCTAGTCGTAGACCACCATCAAAATCAGAACCCAAAAGAGATTATTATGATATAATGGATGTCAATGAAATAAAAGCTGTCCAAATTCTTTCCCTTAGCCAGTAAATATCGTGGCAAGAAGGTCATGAAAAACGAGAAAGAAAATGTATCTATATCACACAACGCTACTCATTGGAATTAAGACAAATTGTAAATATTTGATTTCTTCAAATTTGTAAACTTTAGAAAAATTAGTTTTAGACCCTATTTTACATTTTTCCTTTGAATAAGGTAATTAAAAATGCCAAAATGCAGATAAAAAAGCATAAAGTAAAGAGATAAGTTTAATTTTAAAGATAAAAAAATATTAAGTATGCATAAAACAAATTTAAGAGATACTTCTACAAATTACTGTTATATAATTATAGATGATTGGATCTGACTGTAGTAATCACATGTGTGCAGCATCTGGCTCGTGTTACATGTGGCTTTAAAGATCGACTTGGCAATAGCACATAATGACATGTAAGAATGACTTATGAAAGATGATAGGGATGAAGAGTAAGTAATTTCAGATAGCTCGAACGCACGCGTGATAGGTGGAGGAGCTACACAGCATCAACCCCGCAATTCCTAGAGAGAGGCAATGAATTCTTCATTTTGATTCATGTTTGATCTCTGTGATTACAATCCGGTAGCACAACGTTGTTTCTCTGAGCCTTTGAATTCTTTTTAAATGAGGAGAACTCCTGGAGTATTTATAGAGTTTGATTGTTGACAGCATCCGTTAGATTGCAAGGTATGTCAATGACTCATATGAGTCCTTCTTCTGATGGATTCTTCTATGTGCTCATTTTGAGTTTAAGCCCACGAAAGATTCTTTTAAGTGCATGAGCTTCTCTGAGAAATGTTAAGAGCGGACAAATTGGTTCAACGATCCTTACTCTAAGCCCGTCTTACCAAATCTCCCATAAGTCATCTCAAAACATAAACTTGACTCTTCGGGTGCTGTCACTTAGCCCAATAATCTCTCAAACATTTATATATAATTAAATTAGCCATCTATAATAATTAATAAAAGAATAATGTTATATATAAATGCCCGACCTCTCATCATACATATTAAATATTGTTTTTGGATGAGATATGTATCCGACCTAAAAGATCTTCTGTGATCATCTTTTTCCATTGTCTTCTTATGAATTATCGCATTTTCTTTACCATGTTTGAATTCCGATTGTTGTGGTTGAAAATATTGAATATCACAGCAAATTGTCTAGACAAAACCCTTCTCATTAGAGAAAGAAGATCTACTTGAGCAGTTGCTGTCATGGTAATTTGTCCCGTATCGGATGTTCTTCTGCGGTGGTTGGTGTCAATCTGATCTGAAGGCTATGACATACGAGCTACGTGTTATTATTAAAAAAAATAAATAAATAAATAAATGCATGCATTGACTTATAGAAAAAGCTTATATGGATATCACATTTCACGTTTAATAGATAATTGAGTAATTATTACGTGATTGTATGGATGGTGATTACTTTAAAAATTATCTATTATTTTATCTATTTATTAATATATAATTGGAAGTTACTAGGGACGAACGTAGAATTATACAATCGGAAGGGTGAATCTTAATTAAGTTAATTTTAAAATTATTTATTAATATTCACTGACTACTTTAATTATATTACATCTTATATATCTTTGAAAATTTTACAATGATTTCAATGTGATATTTTTTATAACTTCATGAAAAAAATCATTCAAATAATAATTAAGAATATTTAGTGTATTTCATAAAAGATAATATATATATATATCACTTAAAAAAATTATAAGAAAAATATAGAGTTAATATCTATATAAATTTTACTTTTAATTAAAATAAATCATAAAATATATCTAGATATGATATTTATTCAATACTTTGTGTTCATTTTCCTAGCATTACATGTAAAAAAAATAGTGTTACTACATCAAATTATATAATTAATGTGCAATGTGATTACTTTGAGCATAAATAAATCATAAAATATATGTAGACATAATAGTTATTCAATAATTCTTGTATATTTAAATAGCATTAATTGAAGAAAAAAAGTTGCTAAATCAAATTATATAATTAGTATGCAACAATATTCAATTGTAAAGTAGATAATAATAACGATTACTTTGTACTATACTTTGAACATAAAATAGTTATAATAAGAATTTATTTAGTTTGAATAATTTTATAATAAAAAATTTAATATTATTAGTTACTGTGAAAAAAAAAGTTAAAAAAAGACACACACATAGATATATATATATATGTACGTATATATAGGAAGAGAGAGAAAAAATAGTTAGTGTAAGAGAAAGAAAAAGTTAATATAATAATACATGTTGAAAAAAAATAAAAAAAGGTATTTTCATGGAATTTGATCTCATGATCTCATATATATAAAATAGATATATACTTAACCACTGTATCACTCTTATTTTAATATTATATATTTTTTTATAATATACATATAACATACATATTTTTTAAAAAAACCTTTAAAAGTTTTTTTTTCCGGGATCTGGACGGTCGGGACCCTACTACTACGTATACGGTATACCTACATGTAATATATATATATATATATATATATTAACTATTCAATATTTTTTTTCCGGCTTGCACAGAGACATTATTATTACGGGGTATGGGTCCGGACCAAGTTGGCTTATAAAGAATGTAGCTGTTCTGACAAAGTGATGTTACGGGACAGACAACAGAATTATAGGAGCAAAAAAAATTAAGCTCCACTGGCTCAACTTGCCATTGAAAATCATTAAAGAGACCAAAGGTCGTCCCAATTAAGTTTCAAATTTTGCTCATTTTGGAAGTTGGAGGATATAAGAATTAAGAACCTATATGAAAGGTGGATCATGTTGGATAATAATAACCCATAACCATATCTATTGAGGTATTTATATAAGTGAGGCTATAAATCAATGTACATGGCTTATAAAGTTTCCAATAAGAGAAATATTACGCTTAGTTTTATTAAATTAGAAATAAGTTTTAAAACTTCTAAATTTGTAAAATACTGAACGGCCACATGAAATATAGAGGAATTATATTCCAATTTAATAGGAATGTCATAAAGTTGTAATGACTATTATAATATTCACTTAACATAAAAAAAATAATTATTAGAGTAAAAATAAAATACCTATAGTGTTCTTATGTGTTTATTGTAGAGAGATCATAATTGTATATGTGATGTTTTTAAAATAGTAATATTTATGATAAAAAATTAAAAATAAATCATTAAATAATAATTTATGTATTTAGAGAGATAATAATTGTTATTCATTATTTTGCATAACCTCCCAACTAAACCAAGTTAATAAGACATTCACCATCTAATCTTATAAGCCAAAACTTAACATTTTATTTTGCTTCGTCTGTTTTTCTGTGCGGATTTTGTGTAGTTTTACATGAATTGCGGAAGAAAATTTATATTAATTTACAAAGTTATATAATGAATACCTCAGCATCACTAATAACGAATTTTTAGGTAATGTGGTTGAAAAAGGCTAATATTTGTTAACTTTACTATTATAGACCAAAGCTTTGTAATAGGCCACCTTATCAGCAGGTGGATACATTGTATGTCTATTTAGCAAAAACACAGGACATAGATTATATACAGATGACAAGTAAATAATTTTATTTATAAAAAAATCAAGTAGACTAAATATAGGTAAATAAATACAGATGAAAAATAAATCCTAAAATGATGGAAAAATTAGGCCTAAAAATCTTTCAATGAAGATGTATCGTGATTAACGGGGAGATTATCTTTCTCTTACAAAAAACTTATCCATTCTTGGATATCACCATTTAACTTCAACTTTTACGGCACAATTTGTTCTATCTATTCATTTGGCTTATATTTATTTTGAATTTCTTTTAATTTTATTTATTATTTTTTTAAATTATAAAAAAAAAGTCTTGTCATATGCCTTGAGAATAGTGTATTCAATTCTACATGGCACACATAATGATAAATATCATATTGTCTTACTTTTCATCATCGATAACAAGTGGGTGTCAAAAGTAGACAAAGAAATGAGAAAAATAATCGACCCCATAAAGGGCGAGGAGAGAAATCAAAGGGCTGAGCGAAATCATGGAACTAGGGTACGATGCTGCATGTGGACGATAGCTGTTGCCATCGAATGGATTCATGCTGTGCTTTAAGTATATATGTTGACAATTTGGAAAGTAATGGCATGTGATGCAAGTAGGGTTTGGAAATTATTCTTAAAATTCAGAGAATGTTCAACCCGTATCAACTTATAGTCACGAAACACAAGGTTGGCTCTTAATCACGAGCATGTAAGTGGTATCTGAAGAAGGAAAGTATATTCATACTTATTAGCCGGCACTTGTTGTTATTAAGAATAAAAGCTTTAATTAGTTAAAAAGCAATTAGATGAAAAATTAGACGGTTTTCTCTTTTGTCACTTCTTGGATAAGTGTCTCAAAGCAATAATTTACGATTCTCTTAAAAATAAATTTATTATAAAGAGATGTGGGCAAAATGTGGTTTGATTTTCGGTTGATGATCAAAGAGAAACTATAAATCACATTATGTAGTTAGATCCTTTTTCAAGTCCATTCTACGGCTCAAGAAGCTGAAATTAAACCATTTGAAAATAGATTTTGATTTGCTTTTGACTCAAACCATATTTGATTTTTTGTATTTTCATAGAGGACTAAATTTGATTTATAGTCTTTAAGCCAAATTTTTTATTTAGATTTAACTCATTTTACTAAGGTAATAGGGGATAAAGAGTTAAGCTAGTATTATTTAGAATTGTAAGGAAGAATTGACATGGTGAATTTAGATCAGTGCTTATTGAAATTGTCATGTTTAATTCTAAATTTTCTTTTTTATAAGACTCATATACTAAAAAACCTTTATTGGATGAATTCACTTTGGGATTCATTATTGAAAATGATTATTCCTGACTATTCATCGTCAATGTGATCTTATAGATAATATCAATGGCCACGCTTTATAAAGATCCCCAATCCCTTTTTGTTTGGATAGTATGGAATTTTAGAAAAATATTATTATACTACCAAATTTCCAACTCAAAAGATCAAACACTTGTTTGAATCAACAATACATGCCTTTTGTTTGTTATTATTGAGATTTGATATTTTCTAACTCCCTTACTTGCCAAGTATATGTTTAATCCTATTGAAATTGGCTACCCATTTTCTCTAATCTCTTCTCTTTTAATAATCTTTTTTGCCTTACTACATGTCCTTCCTTTCAAACCATGAGTATCACTATACATACATGGCATGCGCATATGACCGTTCTATCCAAACCCTTATGCCTACACATTCCTTTGTTGTTGATTTCTTTTTTTTTTTTCCAAACATTTTATTATCTCTTTTTATCTTATTATATTTTTATTTTTATTTACCCTAGAATTATTCTTTTACTCCTCAAGTCACATTCTATTATAAAAAATAGGCATGTAATTTCTAGTCCTTTGGTGAAGCATATATGGTGAAGGGAATATATGTTAAAAATTTGATAGTAGAATAATTTAGATTATTGATATCAAAGTGAAATAAGTTTAAGTTAGAATAAAATTACTAAGATAGGGAGGGAATGGAGATTACTTCACATAGCTTTTTTTTTTTTTTTCCCCTTTCCAGTATAATGTGGTTTATTTTAATTTATAATTGTTCAATTCACTGAATGCACCAAATCGATAGCACTATAAATGGTTCGAAGGGTCATTTCACAATTTAATTCGATAAGTCAATTTAGTGTGCGGTTTGGGTTGATGAAGTCCCACCTCTACTACAAAGCTTTCTTTAATATTGATAACGTGCATTACATGGATTTTCTGGTTTTGATCCTAAGATAAATTATTACAGGGACACGCTATAAGTCGTATCAAGTGCATAAGTATTCTCGGACTTGTAATAATTACACTGCCTTCGCTTGCCAATATTTTCCTTATATGATAGATTCAAGAAATTATATGCCTCTTATATTATGTAACTTTTAGGTTCCATTCCAAATTATCGTTTGAAAATCACATTATATGTAAATAGTTAGAGGAATAAATGAGTAGGCAACGAAAAATTTACAGGTCGGTTTTATGTGGAAAATCTCCATCATTAAGGTGAAAGATCATGGTCGGCCAAAAAAGTTGAAAACTTCAAAGGTCGTCGATTCGATCGAAGATATTACAACAATATTATGTTTTATATGATTTAATAGTGTAGTGGTGGGGATTTGATTAGAAATTTAGAATGGTTACTCGCCAGTTTTATAAGTCCCACATTATACGTAACCTTAAAACAACGACGTCGAATAGCATGTAGTGAATGGCTAAGAAGAAAAAGGCACAAAAATGGAATAAATAGTTTTAAGAAGTCCAATTGGATATGCATTTAATAGTTGAATGAACTAGATTGTATCAAGCCCATTCTTAAGAAGAAGTGTTGTATTTTTTGTTCTAAGCTCTATTTGACCCTCTACCATAGCAGTTTAATAACAAGACAGCTATTTTGTTGATTTTTCAATCTTCCCAAATGAGGAAGAGCTCCCGAGTATTTTTAGAATTAGTCAATCAATGTTTTGCTGGTTGAATCTTGTTGAACAATTGACAATTGAGATGAATCATGCTACCGATGAATCTCTATTTAAGGAATCTTTTTAAGTATGGGCCCTTGAAGAGTCTCTTACTAGGTGAGCTTCCCTAGGAAAGATCGAGGGTGGATAGGTTGACCCGACAATTCCTGCTTTAAATCCACCATACAAATCTTTTTTAATTTATCCTAAGTACATGGACTTGGCTCTTTACAATCAATCAATTTGATTTATAAAGTCAAAACACTATTATTAATGGGCTTAGAGAGAGGTCAAGAATCAAAATTGCAAATGAGCTAAACTATTTGTGAGCTACATTAACTCAATTATTTTAAGGTTAGCTTGGTTCAAGCTCATTTAGTAAACAAGTCATTATGATAAAATCTATTTATCTAAATACGCCAAGTTCTAACTCTTATTTAGACTTGCAAGTAGGTTCATTTAAACTTACAAGTCGACTTGACTAGATTGGCCAAAAATGAAATAGAATTACAATATATGAGGAATAGAATAGAGAACATTAACTATTATTTTCTTTAGTTGCGTTCGCAATGGCATTAATAATACATTAAGAATTAATCTAATATATATATGAACCCTAGTTCATCTCTTAACTGTTCACTTATAGTCTTACAAGTAAATATCGAAGTGTACTATAGTGGAATAAAGAGCAACTGTTCCTTAATCTTTCGAAGAAAATGGCATTATTTGTTTGCAATAAAAAGTTCCACAAAATAATTATTCTACAAATTAAAGAAAGAATAACTTTTGCATTTCACCCCTATAAAATCAACTAATCAACCAAAGACATAACGAGAGAATTACAACCTAGTTACTTGAAAGAACTGCAATTCACAACCACAGATCATCAGGACGACACCACATCCGAATTTGGATGGGGCAGGTGGCCTACCAGTGGTATTATAACGCTGATAATGATTGATCCCATTACCTCAAGTACAAGAAATATACCTTTGCCTACAACAAGAATCGATCTCATGACTACTGGGATTGTGGGCCGAAGCCTTACCAGTTGAGTCAACATCTGTTCGCCTAATGTGGGGATTACACCATCTATTTTTATTACTTATGTCTCAACTTCTCCTTTTGTCCATTTAATTGTTCATTGCTTTAAACCAAAGTCTCACATAAATTCGGTTCACACTCAACGTAAATTAAAAATTTAAATCAAAATTTGAGAAAAAGACGAAAAACCCGTTTTCATAACTGGACTTCAACCTGATCGCATAGAAATTTGACTAATTTAGTAATATTTTAGGTGGAGATGATTCACAGTTATTTGAAAAATGAAAAAGAAAAAGAAAAGCAAAATTGAAATAACATCTTAGGTGGGTCTGTTGGTTTATTATATCCCAGTCATTTTGACATCATATTTTTATCGTTTTCAAATAAATACCAAACATATACAATATAAATATGATACAAATAAATTATAGATGCAGGGCTGATACAAATATGTATAGATAAAAATCTGATCCCAATAGATGCTTTTCTTGTAGAATAGTTGGTGCATTCAGATATTAGACAGATCCCATGTTTCTAAAACAAATAAAATAAAATAATATAAAAGGAAAATCATTCTACATGTATTCTTCAACCGTAAGCGTATGTCGTCCGCGCTTTTTCGTCATCTGGAACTTCATACACGGATTCAATACCTCAGCCGTGTTTTTCTAATCCCTATGATTCAATGAACTTAAGCTGTATTGATTTTTGCGAAACAACTGGAGGAGGATATACAAGTGCTAAATAATCCATGAAAACGTTAAATCAATTTTGGTCATACGATGATACGTCGCACATTGCAACAAACACGCATGTCTGGTGTTTGAATGAAAGCGTCATCCTTCACGTGGACAGGGGCAGTCAAATGGTAATATACTCGAGAGCGCAAGTGGCATCGCATATGTCCCAGTTGGTTTCATAAAAACAATGAATGTTGTGTTTTTGGAACCGAAAACCATGCGGTCGCTTTTCTCGTATTTCAAATTGCAATTTGGGAGGTAGCTAGTGGGGCTGGTGGTGGCGCTGAAAAATAATTATAATGATAAAAAACATACCAGCCAATTTTATAATAAATTATGTAGTCCGGCAGCTTTATTTTGTCCCTGGGTCTACATTAACTTCAACTCGGACGAAAAATAAATGCAATTTAAAGAAATATCTTTTTGGGAAAATATCCACTTTGATACTTAAATATTACACAAAAATTCAATCGGATAACTTAACTTTGAAATAATCAATTTAGTACTTAATCAAATATTTTTTTTGCTATTTTTACTATGGGTCTGTTTGAAATTGTCTGTTTTTCATCTGTATCTGTATTTTTTTTAAAATGATATGTGTAAATATCCGATTTGCATCTAAATTTTATCTATATTTGTTCTATTTTATCTTTTGATAAAAACTGTCAACTTTTTTTTATCTATATTATTTTTTGATAAATAATTTGTTAGAAAAAAGTTTGAAAAAATGTCTCTATTTGCCGGAAAAAAGCCAAAACAAACAGACCTTATATCACTTAGATCATTTGCTCTAAATATTATATAAAATTCAATTTGATACGAAAAATTTAAAATTATCAATTTAATACTCAATTAAATTATTTCTAAATATTTTTATATATCGCTTACATCTTTTACTCTAGAGATTGGCACAGTTCAAGAATCGAACCAAATCGTGGTTCCCGATCTTGGAAAATGAGGAACTGGAACCAAAACTGTCTCTCGTGGTCCATTTCGGTTTTACGGAATTGGTGGTTTCTGGTTCTAGTTTTGGAACAGTAGAACCATCTTTTGTTCTTTTAAGTGAAAAAAAATGAATTTTATATTTTAATAAAATAAATTTTAAACTCAAAGCATTTATTATTGGATCTGAAAGTGTTAAATTATTTAGCAAAAAAATTTTATTTCTTTAGTATATGCATTTATTTATTACGAATACAACAAATATCAATCATATTTAATAATATGATATTGCAAATACTCTAGTGGATAACAAGAAAATTACAATAAAAAATAGTCTCATGTTATTAAGGAATTAATTTTGCTTTTAAGAGAAATATAAACTAAATTATATATAATTTTAGGTTATGTTTATTTGTATTATTGATAATAAAATAATAAATATTGTAAATAGATAATAAATTATAATATTCATATGAAATAGTGTAAATATTAATAATTATATTTTAATATAATTTTTTAAATTTTTATCTATTTATTTTCTTTTTTTTTTTTAGTGAACAGTTAGAACCAATGGTTCCACCCTGTTTAAAGTTGTTAAAACTGTCTTGGAACAGAAAATTAGCAGTTCCTTAACTGGATCTAGAGTCACCGATGACGATTCCTATTCAATTCCCAGTTTAGAACAAAACCGTGCTATGTCTAGTTTACTCTATATCCTGATATGAAATATGCAGTTAAGTTGATTGAGTATTAAATTGATAATTTCAAATTCATGTACCACATTGAACTTTTATGCAAAGTTCATATATCAAATTTAACACTTATCATATTTTTTCTTTAAAGTTTAATTAAAGTTATAACTTGGTGGATAAGTTTTATAGCATCATAGACACACAATATATATTGAGAAACTATGTAATAATTAATTTTAAACTCTTTTCATTTATGAGTCTCTGCGTATTCATCTAATTTTGAGTTTAAAAAGATTTTATAGATTTTTAGATACTGTTTAATTTAATCATCTATCTAATAGAAAGACATTCATTTATATGAAAATCCCGACTCATAATTATATAAGTTGAATCCTTTATTTGAATATTTCTCATGCTACCAATTTATCTAAGTAGCTATATCTTTGTAAAATTATTTGAATATTCAAAGAAAAAATATAGAAAAGAGAAATAAGATAGAAAAGAATACCCTACCTATTTTACTGGAATAACATTCCAATTTTTTAGTAATTTATATTCAGTATCCAGTTATGAAAATTAGTTAGTAATCCGATCCTATGAGGATTCAAATTTCTTAATATACATGGAATATGTATTTTTTTTTTTCATTTCACTCTATTGTTAGGATTTCAAAATGTAAATTTCGTCTTTTAATAAAATTATCACATCTGACCTCTCTTTCCATCTTCTTCTTTGTTTATCAACCTAGCTCTTATCTGTAATTTCAATGTTCATTTTAGGTTTAGTAAATAGAATAGAATAGCATTCCATATACATTGTCAATAAATTATTATAAAATAATGAATAATTAATCAAAATTTTAAGGCAATTCAAATCTTCAATTTGAACTCTACAACGGAAACGAAACAAACATTGGATAATTCCCCATATAAAATTCTGTGCATATTGCATATATCATATAACTTTGGTAGAATAATTCATTTTCATCTGTATCTTTCTTTTTTTTTTTTTTTTTTCCACCTCTTTTTTCGTCCATTTGGAAAGTCTTGGCTAAGTGACGGAAGTAGATCGAAAATTCTAGAGGGAGAAAGAGGTAATAATAAAAAGAAAAAGAAAGCAAAGAGAATTTAATTAAAAAAAAATTCTTCATCTGCTATGATTGTATCCCACATATGACATATTTGCTTATTGTCGAGGTAATGAGGGTATTGACGTGAGCGCTTGGGGCTGCGTCTGCAGGGGCGGCTCTTGTTCAGTCCTCGCGGCCAATTCTAGAAGCCCTTTTGATCAGCTACGAAGTGTGCCAGTTTGTGATTTTCTACCGATTCGGCGATTCATTGAACCCTTTTAGCCTCCAAAATAAAAAATTCACTTTTATTCATATTTTGAACAAAACTAATTTACAAAAAGTGGTATTTTAATCTTCCAAGAAATTTATACATCTCCTTGGATGGAATTTTGTAAAAGGCTAATGTGTATTTATTTTATCATATTCTAGTTATTTTGACATTATATTTTTTTCGTTTTCAAACAGATGTTTGTCAAGAAACAGAAGCTAATGAAAAACTGACAGTTTTACTCATAAACTGACCAAACAAATATGCAAATATGAGATTGATAAGTTATAGATGTAGATAAGATATATATACTATAAAGATAAAAATCTAACAATCGAAACAGCTCCTATCAATAAGCAACTAAGATTTGTATGCTAAAACAAAAAAATAAAAAATAAAAAAGATCAACTGTAATCTATGATAAAATTAGTAAAAACATTTTTATTTTCACACTCATACAAAATGGAGAACTGTGGATAGAAGGAAAATATATATATATATATATATATGATAAGTTATATAAAATTTTTAATTATATTGGAATTGACATTCAATTGGTTGTGCAATTAGAAGCATGTTTTTAATTTTAATGGCCATTATTGAAAAAATTATTGACAAAATGTAAATTTTGAGAATGAGACACAAAAATATATCACACTCTTATATTTTAATATTATAAATATATATATTAATATATATATAGTAAATAAACTGACAACAAATGCATACGATATTTCTAGCATACACAAAACAAAAGTTTAGAATGTTAGTAAGCAAAAGAAAAAAGTATAGGTGATGCGATAAGAACGAATCACGGCAACCTGTGGTGAGACTTGATTATTGGAATCTGGAAACTAAATCCCTGGATCGTCTGAGAAACTTGATGGAAAACCACGATTTGTTGCCTATATGGAGGCAAGAACCTTAGTATAGCCGTAGACGCCACAGTCAGTGATGACAAACCGATTGATAAGTTAAAGGGATGAATGTTATGGGAAACTCTCGATATGTTCAAAAATAATTCACTTAGGAATTCAAAGAAAAAACTCTAATCAAAAGGGATATATATGTTTACATCCTGTAGGTTTATTTAGGCTTTAATTAGCTAAAAACTAAGCTACTAAACAATTAAAATAAGGAAATATGAAAAGATAACAAAGAAATATGAAAACACAAAAAAATATAAAGAAGGTCGGCATATTTAACATTGAAAACCGGCGACTTTCATATAACAAATAAAATTAGGAAGCTAAACGATGTTGAATGTTGGTAAGAAGACCAACAGCTTAAGAAGATAAGATGATGGCTTTGGCCATGAAGGTCGGCGGTGTTAGATAGGCGTACAGGCTCCTATAACTCCAATTCTTCAAGTCTTCAATCTCTCATGTCCTAAACTATTTTATAGGTTTGCTTTATTCTTGTTTTTGTCATTGGAATTCCAGTCAACGGGCCTCCAGTTCCTCGAAATGAATTGTTGACTTTGAACTTGGTCAGCTTTAATTTTGATGCTTCTAGGATCACATCAACAGGGGGGGAGCACATCCTCAAATACCTTTAGCTGGGCTCTTTAACGTGTTTATGTGATACCCTAAATTCACGGTGATACATGAATACACAAAGGCTCAAAACTTGCTACTATCCACAATAACCACCATAAATACTCTAGAAACTCTCATAAATTGATGAATCCGAACATTATTGGTTTACATTCTTGTAATCATAACTAGCCACATAAATATTCTCTTAAGATGTTTTAGAGTTTAACTAATATTTTCCATACTAATGTTATAAGGGTTATAAGTTATCACTAAAATATATTCTATAATAAACATTAGCTCTTACCAGTCTTAAGACCACTTCACACTAAATAAATCCATGGCTTCATTAATCTTCATATGATCTCTAAGCATAACTTAGAGGGATTTCAATGTTAGCGGTATTCCTAGCCCATTATCCAATAGTAACAAATGATATATCGGTTTATACGATCGTTACCTCTACCTGAAAAAGAAAAGAGTAAGCCGGAACCCATTATAGTATGCCACAAAGATATACACATGACTTACAAGCAAACATTCACATACATACCCAATATTGATGCAACAACCAACATTTTTATTATCTTTGATTTAAGTTGGGCAAACAACATAAGGATACCTCAGTATCTCGTCACATGTAAATGTAATCATATATATATGATGTCGGGTACTCCCCAACATCCAAGAGTCTAAAATACTAATATTGGATACTCCCTAGTATTCCCAAAACCAAAACTCCTAAATCTACCTGGTTCATTTTTATGCACAACTCTACTAGGGATATTATCACACATGGATCATCAGGTTACCGCGATAATAGTGTTGATATTCTCCACCTATCACCAACAGCCACGTATAAATAGTAAGCATATTTATATAGCCTGATAGTTAATTGATCTAGTTAAGATTCTATCATAAACATACACTAGCATCAAGCAAGGTATACACGTACCTAGAAGTCGTTCTTATTCCAAAACCAGTATGTACCACTTGAATTACATATTTATAAGTTGTTTAGAAATTTCTAAATGTCTAACTTAAACTTTCATAATATTCCTATCACTTCTGGTCTTACCCCGTTACTTACATTCTAAAGATTTTAGAGTATACTTAAATCATGAAGAAAATAGTTTAAAGAATCTAGTCGTGTTTAGGCTAGAATAAAGAGGTTTTTAGGGTACTATAGCATGTATAAACTAGTATACAAGTGGGTATATGGTTGGATATCACTTAGGCGAAAAAAATAGGTCACAAAAACATCCACGATGAGGTACACAGGTGATACACAGGGGTACATAACCTTGTGTTTCTCCTTGTCTTCTTTTCTAGGTACAAATTTTAAAACATAAGGAGGAACAGGACTAGGAATACGTGGTCGTGTATATATTGTGTTCTTTTCGCGTTCTTTTCTCATTGAAAGCACATAGAAAAACATGGTTTGATACATGTACCCACATATTAGCCATGCTGTTCTGAAAAATGCGCCTTTAACCATGGAGAGGTATACGACCCGGAACATGAGGCCGTGTATTGGTTGTGTACTTTTGCAAAAACACTATTTTTTCCAAAATTCTATAGATTTCATCCTTTTTCAATCCAAACTTGTTTAAACTTTTTCCTAAATCTATTATATCATTTTAACACTCTCCTATACTCTTGTTACCATTATTCCAATTGTATAACCAAAACATCAAACGCTAAATCACCAAAGGCATTACAACACAAGTTAAACAAAAGTTAACGTCATTACCTCTTGGGTCTTTTATAAATCCATCATTTCTCAAATCCCAAAACCTTATTTGATAAATTCTCCAAAAATCCTTTCTTGTCAAACCCGAGACTTTTCTATAGATGATTACTATTAAGGTCAAGGCTCTAAAAGTCCTAAATTTGATGTTGCCCTAGTCTTGAATGGTGAATGCAAAAAGGAATATGTTACTTACCGTGATGATCTTTTAAGAATTCCTCATGAAACGTTTGTGCCAGAAGAATGGATAAAGAGAGTTTTCTATAAATTGAAATGTAGGAAGAAAATGAATGATAGTTACTGCTTAGGTATAAATACGTTGGTTTATCCTACATAGCTTTTCAAACTTAATTAAATTGCCCACTTTGCCCTTATTAAAATATTAATTTACTTTTGAGACTTTGCATGTTATTTTAATTATCTTTGGGGTATTTTAGTTTATTTAATTATTGTTTGTAAAAAGCTCAAAAAATATTAATTAATGGTTTTATAATCTAATAGTATTATGTCTGTTCTCTCAAATGGGATGTTTTAAGTATGAATTCTTTTTTTGTTGCAATGATCGGAAAAAAAAATATTTAAGATATATATAAAAAAAGTAAAGAAAATCATAAGTGCGTCTCCAACAAAGCTCCTTGGAGTGAATCCATACGAGAAAAGGACCGAAGATCAGCTCCTTCAGGAATGGTAGAGGTTCTACAATTTTCTTCAAGTCCTCTGATAAGCACTGTACCTTCAACTTCTTTTCCTATATTTTATCTTTTTCATTCAAAAATTGCGGCTTCAGCTTTATTGCCGCTTTTTATCTACTTTTATGTTTTTTAATCCTTTTTCCCATTTAAGCTCATTGCAATTGAAATCTTGATATACTTTTCATCTCAATGTTTTCGTTCTACAAAATAAACGGCTCATTTATCTCTTTTTTTTATTTAATCTCTTCAATTAGTCATACTCGTTCTGAATTTCAGAACGGTATGTCCAACGGAAATTTTTTTTCAACTATAAATATGTAAAAATTTGCATTGATCATTCACCAAAAAATTCACCAAAACCTACATTTGCTTAAGCTATATATGGATCCCAATAATCCTTAAAAAATTGTCACTCCAATCATCTACAAGCCACACAAAATTTTCAAATACCCCAAATTCACAAAATACCTCTTATTTTTCATATGGTGTATTTTTTCAAGATCCTTCGAATTTTCAAAATCTTCCAAATTTCCCAAATATGAGTTAAGGCCCCACAAAATTTCAATCAATCATTTAGTTTATTCAAAACCAAAAAATCATGATGCCTACATATTTTCAATATCCTCCTCACTTAAGTCCCGAAAACATACCACAATTTAGTCCCACTGGAGTGCATCTTTCTCAAACTATAACTGATCCAACCCACAAACACCTAGTAGCACAGCTTCCCAACATCCAGAATTCTCTACAAAAAAAAAAAAAAAAAAAAAATCTTAAGGATGAGGAGAATAATAAAAATGAAGAGGATGACGGGCGAAGGAAAAAATGGGAGCATATTAACGATAAACTTCTTTTTATGCATGATTAAGGATAAGTAAATATCCAATTATTGGAAATAGCCAGCCGATGCAGACTTTTTGGCGACGAGTTCATAAGAGCTTCAACGAAGGCTAAGCCTATGAGTAGGAAAAAAATCTATGAAAACGAACATGGCAACAATGCAAATCAAGGTGGATGAAAATTTCAAGGATGTAATGAAATTTGAGGCTTGCTATGATTGAATAAAACGATAGGCTGAAAGTGGAAAAAATGAGAATGACTATATAAAAGATGCTCATAAGTTGTTCAAACAAAATGAAAAAAAAAAAAAACAATGTATGGTTAAGCATTGTTGGGTTATTTTGCGAAATGAACTTAAATGGAGGTATCAAATTGGAAATGCTACAGAGAATCAAAGTAAGCGAACCATGGTGAATCAATCTGGAGCATATAGAAGTTCATCCTCACAAAATAATGTACCTCAAGACTATGAGGTTGTCGAAGTTGTCATCCAACCACCTGGTAAAGCAAGAAGTAAGAGAAAAGCAAAAGAAAAAGTTGAAAATAGTGGGGCAGTATTAGATTTGACTAAAAAGTTGGAAGGTTTAAGCAATATGGATTGTGAGAAAGTTGATTTGTTACGTAAATTTAATGAAGTTACTAAACAGAAGGAACGTATGAAGTAGCTCGAGTGGGAGAAATCGATAATATTTGCCGATATATCGTCAGTGGATGAAGTGCAAAGGCAATGGATTGAAGAGATGCGAATGAAATAATGCAAAGAAAATGCAACAAGTAATTCTACTAGTAACCTTATATTATGTATTGTGTTTATTTAATGAAATTGTTTAATGTAAGGGTATTTATTAATGAAATTGTTTTTAAGAAACTAGCTATTGCAAAAGCATTTGTCAATCAAATTAATTTAAAAAAACTAGCCGTTGCAAAACCTTTGTCAATCAAATCAATATGAAAACACTAGTCATTGTAAAAGCATATGTCAATCAAATTGATTTAAAAAAACTAGCCATTACAGAAGCCATTGTCAATCAAATCAATCTGAAAAAAACTAGCCGTTGTAATAGCCTTTGTTAATCAAATCAATATGAAAAAACTAGCCGTTGTAAATGCATCCATTAATCTTCTATATATATAGGCAAAGAAGCAAATCCTCACCAAGCACTCTCACATTTCATATTTCCATTTACATCAACATCAATTCACCCTCTCACATAATAACGTCAAGCAGTAGCTCTGATTTTGACTTCGAAGAGGTAGCTTATGAGATAGCTGAAGAATTGTTCTTGTCATTGAGTAGCACAAGAACATAGCTTATTAACTCTTTATATCAAATGCTTCCAAAGTTAAGTGGGAGTTTTTCCACAACAAGACGAAAGAGAAGATATATAGGTAGAGGTCGTATTGAAGGTCAAAACTGTTTGTATAATGACTACTTCTCAGATAATCCACTATATAGGGATGAGCAATTTCGACAAAGAGTTTAAACGAGGAAAGCTATATTTCATCGTATCATGCAATCATTACAGGTTTATTCCTCTTATTTCAAACAAACAAGAGATGTTCTTGGTAGACTTAGCACTTTGCCTTTGCAAAAGTGCACTGCAGCTATTTGGATGTTAATATATGGAGTAACAGGTGATGCGTTGGATGAATATTTGCGTATGGATGAAAGTAAAATAGTGGAGTGTGTCAAGCATTTTGTTGAATGTGTCATTGTTTGTTTTGGTGATGAATATCTATACAGGCCTAATTCTGTTGATATTCAATGTTTACTAGTTGTTGTTGAGCAACGTAGGTTTCCTAGTATGTTGCGGAGTATTGATCGTATGCATTAGGAGTTAAAGAACTATCCAGTTGCATGGCATGGTATGTACACTCGAGGTGATCATGGTTGTCTAACAATCATGCTTGAAGTCGTTGCTTCATATGATACATGGATATGGCATGCATTTTTCAGTGTTCCAGGATCAAACAATGTTATTAACGCGGTAGAGCGCTCTCCTTATTTGATGACGTTTTAAAGAGACAGGCTCCTCCAATCAACTATACCATTAATGGTAGAAATTACATTACGAGATACTATCTTACAGATGGATATATCCAGAATGGTCAACATTTGTGAAATATATTCCATACCTGTATGGTCCAAAGGAGCAATTTTTATGAGGCACAGCAAAGATGTAGAAAAGATGTTGAACGAACTTTTAGAATACTATAATCTTGTTTTCATATAGTTCATGGGTCTTTACGTTTTTGGGATCAAAAGGTTATGGGACAAATAATGAGAGCATGTATAGTTTTACATAATATGATTGTTAAGGATAAACGAGATGAATATAACTTCAGTTATTAAGTTCTAGATTATGAATTGGAAGGCACTGGTGATTCAACGTCTCATATCTCTTGCAATTACATTGCAAATTATGCGACGTATATTGAAAATAATATTCAACTTCGTGATAGGGTGAGGCATTGTCAGCTTTAAAGCGACTTGATTGAACACGTATGGGAGCGATTTGGACTTTCTAATTAATATTTGATGATTAGTAGTTTCAAAGTATATGATCTAAATTGGTTTTTTTTTTTTTTTAAATGTTCATTATCTACTTCACATTAATCTATCACTGTATTTCTTTCTTGTTATATTGGTTCGAAGCTAAATGATTTTTCTTCTTTTTGTGTTTTGACTATTTAATATATTACTACATTCATTATTAAATTTAAATTAAATTAGTTATGGTTTGAAATAATAATAAATTATATATTATTAATTAATAATGCATCTACAGGTATTTTCTATTTTTATTTAATTTATTCTTACATAATTTTATAGATTATCATTTACATTAATATCACTTGAGAAAAAAAAAAGTATTATGTAAAAATGCATGAGGTCTAAATTCTTAAAAAGTTATGAAAAACTTTGTTTGAAGAACTCATGTATAAAGTGATGAGGTTCTTCGAAATGAGAGATTTTTCAGAAGCTGATGTAACACTCTAAGAACTCTGTAAAGATTCTTAGGGTTGTTGATACTCTAATACTAAAATGCTGAATAATCTCTACAATATAATGATTAGTGAAAAATACTATATGTTTTAATGGAAGAAACGATTTTATTGGGAACTGTTTGTCAAAAATTACATTTTTAGAACGTATCCTAAAATGGTGCGTGAAAAACCACAACTTCCCAACTTCTCAAAATCGATCATTAAGATCCTTTGCTTAAGGTGACAGCAAGTGATATAACATCAATAAAGTATTAAAATAATACAAAATGTAAAATCACTATTAGTTTCTCGAATTCGGCAATGACTGCCTGTTGATCTGTTGGCTATTATTTGCCCGACCTGATGCACATAATTTTATACTTTTATGTTTTTTCATTGGCTCATGTTGTCATGGTTGATAAGAATTGCTTATATCACATTTTGCCGCCGCATCGCAACAAATAGAGTCCAAAAACTGTTCAGCGTTGAAAGTTTTAAGGTATTTTAACTTCTTAACAGACTTTATTTACCCGTAGTGATAACAATAAATAAGATGCCCTTTCAGCACTGCGGAGGGGTAAAAGATGTTTTATTAAATATTTGGATTTAACTTTTTGAGTTAGATGATAGGTCTAAGAATTTTGTATTTATTTAAAATGGTTTTCGTACAATAAGATTAGAGTAAGATCTAAGGTATTAATGTATCAATCATTTAACGGTTTTCTCAACATGATTTATATACTAAAATAGACTCATTTCGGTTGTCAATTGTCAACGCATGATCTAATAAATGATATTGAAAGTCAAGCTTTATAAATACCTTAATGTCACATTTGGTACATTGAAATAGTTTGGAATGAAATAGATTGAAATCTTCGGCATGGAATGGATTAAATAAGAGAATGACAGATCCATTCCTATGTTTAGATGTATTCACGGAATGGAATGGAATGATTATATGTTATGATTTTTCGAAAATACCTTCATTATAAATGTAGATAACAAATACGAATAAGATAAAAATGTAATTAAAATAATAACCATTAATAAAAATAGAATGGAATCGCAACTTTGCCTTCAAATTCCTCCTAAAAGCCGCAATCGTTGATTCCTAGAAATCGCAATTCCAACTTCTAAAAACGCTTCCAAACATTGGGAAATGGAATAAAGGCCAAAATCAGGACTCCATCTCGGCTCATTCCTACATACCAAACATGCCATAAGTTTCATCTTATTCCACTCCTCTCTTAACCATCTTTTAAGTGTCACTCCATGTTACTCCTCCTTTCAAGCCACATTTATATAGCACACATGTGACTACCACACCCAAATCCATACACTTACAAGTACGACACGTTCTTGAAATATATTGTCATGCCTCAAAATGAAGATAAGGTGTATACAGCCTAGCCTTGACTAATATGTAAGCATTATATGCAAGGCTATGCGAAAATAAATCGTTTCTTGTGATTGTTTGCTAACAAATTTTAACTTTTGAAATCATATGATAAAATTTAGAAAACAATTGAGTAACAGTAGAAATTAAACTTTTACTAATTTTTTTTTTCAAAAGAAGCTACTCTTGTGAGTACATCATCACTCGTATTTATATATTAGTACCAACTATGGGTACTTCAAAAATATAAAGAGTTTAATCTCTCAAAACATTAAAGTAAGTCTTGTATATTAAATTACAATGAAAGGCTTCTAGATAAGCCTTTAACAGAATATAAGTTTGAAAGGTAAAAACAAAGTCTTAACAAAATATAAATTCTCGATATCCATGGGTTCTAGTTGTCCACTCGTCAAGAAAATCCTCGAAATCCGTTTCGTATCCAATATAATCATAAGCATCATCATCAAAATCATTATCACTTAAAAGAAATAATAGTAAGCCAAAGCCCAATACAACAGTAACACAAGCCACACAAGATGAACACACATGCCTAATCTAAGGCAATGCAACATCGATCGATAAATTATCTCTTAAGTTTTTAAGTGTAACGAAACAACAATTGAGCACTTACACTCCAAACAATGGGCCTTTGGAAATCTAAGAGTCCTTAGTAGTAGCAACTGCTTAGAGGATTGATAAAAGTATCTCGATATTTATACCCTATATGGTAATCTAAAGTAATAGCTTCATCTAGGGTTTGCAGTTGTTACACATCTCTATCTATCTCAATTCCTAATATAATAAGGCTCAATCGATCCCATAAGTTGTCAACTCCACTATAGTACTTTTGGCCAATTTAGGTAAATATTATGCTAATACCATTTGCCTTATTAGCTATCCACTGAGCCACATCGATATACCACGCATGGGTGGGGATGGCCTAAGCGCCTAACTATCATGCCGACATTGTTAAGTAAGGTTGTTGCTCCTTGGCTGAATTCAACAACCAAGCACAAATAACAAGCAATTATTAAGTCATATTAAGTATTAGTTCATTTATAATGACATCTTAGCACGCATCACACATGTTATCGCTTACTCGATTGAATCGAAGTATCTTGAAATAAATCAAAGGATAGGTACAATCAAATAGAAAGATCTGTTACAAAGACATCATTTCAAATAAGATCCAAAATGTCAACTTACTTATCTGCTTATACTTAACTAATTATTTAGTTAAGTTAAAATATTATATAATGTAACATATCCTTAAATTAAGACTTAATTGATTTTACTTAAGTAAGATCCTATACCAATACTTAATTTACTATTTATATATATTATTTAATTTATTTTTTTATTATTCTTTTTTACTTTTTTTTTTTTTATAAACAAGGTCAGGAGGTCTATCATGCCTATGATTAAGGCCACGATACAAATCACGAGTAAGATAATGGCTGTGATGATGGTTGTGATTTATAACATGTGCACCATCACGCTCGTGATTAAGGGAGTTTGATGTTTTGAAGAACTCATAAAAGAGATCACCCCCACTATCACAGTCGAGGAGATCACCGTGATCTAGCCAAAATTCCCCTTGGAGAAGATAATGCCGTTCATCACGCTTGTGATGAACATGATATTGACTTAATGTTTTTTGCTTCAAAATTTTTAAAGTTTTTCATCACTTAACTTGCTAATATGATCTATTAAACAACTGAAACATTTGCACATTAGCATAATAACATAATATCAAGCATTACTAAGTTTATATTCACACTAAGATTATATTTATATTGCACATTCATATACATACTACATATACATTCACATAACATTAACTTTATAAAACAATAAAACTCATCTTATATGTGTTTGAGTACTAAACTATTGATTTTATCACTAAAGCTATATTTATCAAATAGCAACAACATTAATAACTATGTATTCCACTAGGGTTTAATATGTAAACTATAAACTCATATACTTTATAAAATACACATGATAAATTCTAGTACTTTTCTCCTTTAAGTTGTAGAAGCTTAATTAAGCCTAAACTTAACTTATTTCTTAGTTCTAAACTTCAAACTCACCTAATAACTCATTGAGATAGAGATTGGTTTTATGGAAGAAATCAGCAATTAAATGAATAGAGAAAGCATGTAACACTTTATCTAAATTAGTCTTGACTTGGGAATCGTAACCTTGATGAAATTTTGATGAATTTATGAAAGAAAATTTGATGAAAATGGTGGGGTTTTCAGTTGAAAATGGCACGATACATTAGGATAATCTAAGGGATTATTATATGCAAATTTAGCAAGAAAATTATCTAAAAAGCAAACTTTGATTTTTTGGCACCATTTATAATTATCTAGTCCTCTTGTAATTATTAGTTGTCTGCATGTGCATGATAAAACAAAAGCCTGGGCTTTTGGGCTTGTAATTGAACATTTAAGCTTATGCTTAAGTTTGCTTAATGAAACAAACTCTATGATTTAAAAATTTTTAAAATACAAGAAGATAAATTAGCATAATACTTTAGCTAATTTTTGAACTAAGAATTTATTTGTATAAATGAATTATGATGGAAATTCTCATGAATTTAGAAATTTGAAAATAAAATGAATAGATACACCAATTGAATTGAACGATTTAGTTATTAAATTTTTATTCTCAATCAATTCTTTCTACAAATTTCATTATGTTTAACTACCTAATCATATACTATTATTCACATATTTATACCATCCATACTATTCACAAACAAATTTCTATTTTAATTAGTAGCACTATATTGTTATCTAAGTTGGGATATTTGGGCTATTTCACACAAATGAAACAATTAATTCATGTTTATAATTTTATTTACACTATAATTATCTAATTCGAACCAACGTTTGCTATACCACATTTCTTGCCATATTATTGTATCGACCAATAAAAGCATGCAACATGTCGTCTATATAATATATAACATGTATAGAAAAATAATTATAAAATAAAAAAATAACACGTGACATTCATCTAAACAAAAATGTGATAATGAGTCTAGTATAGCAAATATTTATCCATCTAATGCGGATCATTTAACTGCACTCTCTAATTTTAAGGCTTATTAACCGCATTGCAGATCAAAAAGAGTTAGAAAGATAAGTATTACCTAAGGGAAAAGTGGTATAAAATGCATGTAATAATTTTTTTATTCTTTTATAAAAATTATATAATCATATATAGTTATTTTATTATTTAACTCGATGAATTATACTTGATTTCCTCGTGGATTCTTCCCGAAGAAAGGTGTTAACCGGTTTGCAGATTAAATCTTATCCCAAAACAAGTACTTTGAACAAAATTTTGAAAGGGAAGAAACGTGTCCATCGTTTCTTACGTTCTGCGTTTATGGCCTAAATTAACCAAATGCGATGAACGCAATATGGTATTTTATTTTATTTTTATAGTCCAATATGTCTGCATCAAGAAAATTAACAATACAGAGACGAAATAGAAATTAAATGGAAATGTCCAAATTGAACACACGATCTTTAATTGATAACATCTTTATTTGTGAAACATCACAAAAATGGATGCATGTATTTGTTTGCTCTGCACGTGTAGGGTCCATCGCATTTTTTTTTTTAACCGACCAAGTTACTACTAGTGTCGCATATAATTTTCATTTTCCATTGGTCCGACCAAGTTTCCATGACATAATCTAGGAAAAATGCTAAATTTGATATTTGAACTTTGCAGAAAAATTTAATTTGATATCTGAATTTTAAAATGATCAATTTAATATCCAATCAAATTTTTCATAATTATTTTTATCAGCTTACTAACACCATTTCTTTTGTTTCTTGATATAAGAGAAGTAGCCTATCAATATTAAATTGCGCTAGGAGCATTAATAAAAATTCAATCATATACTTTCTCTTCTATGTTGCAACTAAAGCAAATTGTATTAAGAATGTAAGAAAAATAGCCACAAAAGGTTTAATTAGATATTAAATTAATCATTTCAAAATTGAGGTACTAAATTAGATTTTTATGCAAAATTGAGGTACCAAATTAAATATTTTCACCTATTAATATATGGTTAATGTCACAAATGATATCTGAAATTTGACAAAATATGCAATTAGACACCTTAAACTTTGAAATTAATAAATTTAGCATCTAAAATTTTTTTTGGTGCATTCGAGTAGTACCTTCGTCAAGTTCTTTCATATACTAAATCAATCAACTTAAAAGTTTTTCAAGTACTAAATTGATCAATTTTAAAATTCAAGTAAAATTAGTCGATTGGTTCGAGTACTATATTAATTGATTTTAAAGTTCAGATACCTAAGTACAGATTTTTCTAAAGTATTACATATTTTTCTAAAAATTAGGTACGATTTATAACATTATCCCTTATATATATAGTAGTTCGTCATGAATCTAGAGAATTTATAAGGATTTAAAAAGAAGATTATTTATGCTTCTCCGCACAATTTAAAAGTTTATAGAAACTTTATAATTAGTAATATGAATATTAATATTCTAATAAGGTTGAACTGATCAATTTCTTTCCCTCCTAATATTAAATAGTATGTGATAAAGAAAATATATAATAAAATTGGTCCGAACGGGACGTTGGACGAATACGTACATGGAAGTTAGTCCTTTCCGACATTCATTGCATATATCCAAACTTATATGTTGCAACCACGAGATGAGGGCGAACCAAAAAGGTCATGGACGTAATCTCCTGCATGTCATGAAATGGGTCCCATTTCGGCCATATGATTAAAAAATTTAAATAGAAATGGGTCCCAAGTGCCCAACACCCCATTGCATTAAAATGGAAAAAAAAAAAAAAAAAAAAACCCGTCAATTTTGACTTCTCATCCGGTTTAATTTGCAAATTGGAATAATTCATGTGCAAGTGCACTGAATGCACTTACGTAAATTAATTATTTCCTTTTGAATATTTTTCAACTTTTAGGCAGATAAACGTGAAGAAAATAAATTGGTTACAATAAATGCGTGGTATTTTATTGCTCAGCTTTTTTTTTTTTTTTTGGGGTCATATTTTTTATTGCTTAGCTTTCTGGTTTCAATCTTACTGGATTTATTTCGGTTTTAAACTTTGCATTTATTCATATTAAATCTTATTATTATTTTCATATCTGGCATTGTGCTTTTATGGTCTATACTATGCAGATGATAACATATAATTTTGTAATACTAAAATATAGGAATAGTGGATTGGTTATTTAAATAGTAGATCGCGCAGTGATGATTTTCTTTTATTTTATTTTCCTCATAACAACATTTTTCAATTAAAGCAAAACAAAAAATTACAAAGAGCCCTTGAAATAAAAATCACATTTTTCATAATCATTAACTTTTGCTATTTACTGACGAAAAGACAAATGGTTGAAACAGGCTATTTATATTTTTATTAAACCCATATATTATATGAGAAATAAGAAGAAAGATAATCAATCTATTGTTCATCCCTCTTGTGATACCCCTCACATTGAAGGTAATGGAACTTTAATCATCGATGTATCTTTTGGTATAGTGGCTTGAAGTTGATTAGAATTCGAAAGTTAACGTGCTCAGTGAAGAACACTTCTAATAGGGGTGGCCTTAGGAGAAGTAGTTGGTACAAATGACAAAATCATGCGGCATTTAACCAAAGTAGATAACACATTGATCGGCAAAGTTTTAACTTGTTACAACTGTAAAAAATAATGCTTGTGTCACATAGGTTTTAGAGACATTTGCATAACCACGTATTTTATTTAGTGACAATAATTAAGACAAATGATTTATTTTTTTATAAATTTTAAGAAACTGACTAAAATTATATGATTTTTGGGTTGAAGTTTTTTTATGAAGTGTAAAGTTTAATTTATTTTAAATTCTTATTTTTCAAATTTCTATTAAATCCTAAATTTAAAATTATATAAAAAAATAAGGATGGTTTTTTTTGGCCGCTCAATAAGGATGGGTCATGGCTACCTTGAATTCGAGATATTTTCCAATTATTTAGATTCGAGTCAAATCAACCTGAGCCAGGTTTGTCTCGATCCCACAATTTTAGGATCGGGACTAGCAGCTCCTTGAACCTAGTCCATAACTGACATTGGCTGAACTAGTCTCGACTCCACAATTTTGAAACCGTGAGTAGTTGTTAGTTTGGGGTAATGTTTAGCCTTCTATAGTTTAACATTAGTTTCCATTAAGAGAAGCATGCATTGTCTTTTTTCTTTTTTTCCCACTCAAATTATTAACTCCTTTTTTTTTCCCCAATTTCTATTTGAGTCATTATTGTGTTTTTCAACCGTTATAAAAAAAAATGGATTTTTCTAAATTTATTAAGACTTTTCATCCATACTTGAGGAGGTAAATTTATAATTGGTTTATAATAATTAATTTAATTAAAATATCAAAATATATTTAACTAAGTTATATTAAATTTAATAAATTACAAAAAATTAGGAAAAAAATTATTTCTTAATTCTAGGCTGTTTAGTTGGATTCTAGGTGAGGGGCAAGTGGACACCACTAAGAAAAGAGGGGGTCATGCAAACACCCTAAACTTGGCGGTTGGTCGCCCTAGACATGCATCTCAAGAGTCTAGGCTGGGCCAAGACCTAATTGAGGACTACCACTTATAGGTGGTGAGGAGGGCTCAACCCATGAACCCATTAGTTCATATAGTTCATACTTGTCTCATTTTCAAAAAAAAATAAATAACATTATTTTTAATTTATTTAAAATAAAACTCCAAACTTCAAATATAAATTGGGCCTTAGAATATTCTATTCTTTAACCTATTTTCATTTAAAACTATTAAGAATGTGTAATTATTTATACACAAGCACAAGCTTTTTCAAGTTATAATATATATATATATATATATATATGGGACTAGCATAATACTCTAAAAGAGTAGAGCTTACAAAAAAAAAAGGAAGTATGACATTATTTAGAAGTATAATTGCTCTCTTAGAGGAGCTCTATATGACGTATGAGACATGTTTTTAAATTATATTTATTATGTGTTGGTATCAACAACAATAAATAGATAATAATTTCTAATTACATGGAAATAGTCTAAACATTAAATTTTTTTTCAACTTTATATTTTCATTTTTTTTTGTATTTACAATAAAAAATAATTTTTATTTTTTAATTTTTTTAGATAAGACCAGATGGACCTATTGGATCCACAAGTCTAGTTAGTAGACCTAGTTACGGCTCGTGAACCACGGCGAGTCTAATAGCTAGATCAAACTAGACCTATTGGGATGGAGTCCAGTAGTAGATTGCAATGTAGCCGGATCGGGTCGGGTTGAAGATGTCTAGGTCACCCATTTTCTTGGATAACTAGCTAAATTTCATTATAATATGTTAGCTTGTGACCCCCATTAAGGAAGTGGGTGTCTGCCCTCTATTATTTAGTGGTAAAAGATCACCTAGATAATGGTTGGCTGTGCACCACCCTCATAATTATAAAGTAAGAAAAGAAGATAAAATATGAAAACCCCATCAAATTGTAATTAGGTCGTGTTGTCCAATTGTGACTCGACAGCAAAAGATTTCTTTTTTTTTTTTTAATTTTCTGTGGCTTGTGGATTTGATCCCACCACATTGAAATTTTGTAGGATCGATATTTTTCCATGATTGTGAAAATATATTGTATATATATGCATTTTAATAATTCTCGAGTGCTCCCACCATGCGTGATATTTCTTTTCATTTTAAATGATCGCAGATCCGCGGCTATTTTCTCCATTCCAAAGTGGAAAAATCAAATATGGATGGCAACCTAGCGAAAGGGAAGACAAAATTAGTGTAACAATTGCCACCATCTAATGAAGAAAAGAAGATAAAATATGGACCACGAGGACACCAAGCTGTTAGAAATAATGATAATAAGAAAGCTTTGATATGTGAATTTGCATTGCGTTAACATTCAGCGCATGATACAATGCATGAGTGGACTGTGGAGAAACATTTCACATTGCCAATAAACTGCCAGTCTCCCACCATCCACCTTCCCTCACTTTCTCTCTCTACATTGACCGCTGCCTCAACCATCTTATTAACATCCACACCGACTCTTTTAATTTATGAAAAATATATTATTTTGTTAACTTCTTCACAAAACCTTTGCTGTAGATTATTGCAACGTTTAAATTTATATATGCTTATAATCAGATCATAGAAATATTTATAATATTAACTTATATAATTATTTCATTAGTTAAATGATAAAATGGAAGATTCTATCAATAGAACATGGAAGTTTTAGAAGGGTTTATTTATTTTATTATATTCTGATCCTTTTGATATCATATGTCAAAAAATATATACAAAAAAAAAATGAAAGTTTTATTTATAAATTGACCAAATAGATATGATACAAATATGATACATATTAGTTATAGAAATAAATTAGATATAAATATAGATACGATACAAAAAGAAAAAAAGAAAATCTGACAATCCAAACAGATCCAAACTTGTAATATGTAGTAATAATCGGATAAGGAAAAAAAAATTTATATTGACTATTACTTTTAGAAAACTTATTAAATGTTGAAATTCAGAACTTTTTACATATATTTTCTGAATACTGCAAAGTAAATATTTGAAAAAAAAAATGAATAATTTATTTTTTTAATTTGGTTTCCTAATAATCGATATTTTCTGTGAGGTATTATTTTCACGAGGTTGACTTAGAATGGACAAAAAGCCCACACAAAGAAGAGACAAAAGTTTACTTTGAATGTAATTCATTAATTTGATTTGGGTCGACTACGGATTTCAACTAATAATAATCCGTCCAGCTGTTGCTCTCTTGGGCGACTCGTTTCCAACTGTTCCATTTGTTCTAGGGCGCTAGATCTTCGCCTAGGTCACATTTATTTAATTCCAACTTATCTAAATTTACGTGTTAAAACTTAAAAATTGCTTGCTTTTGTCTTTACATTGAGGGGACTTATCTAAATTACCTTTGTAAAGTTGACGAGTTTATTTATTATTCCAATTCATTATACATACATACATTCATATATATATATAAATATAATAGAGCTTAATTATTCTTCGGAATTTTAAGGGCTTTTAATTTTAGAAAATTGAAGGACTTATCAGTACAATTTTTATTGTAGAATTTTACAATTTGAAACGAGTTTACACATAAAAGATATTATGTTTTTAACGAAGTTTATCAATTTCATCTATTTGAGTGAAATATTTTAAAATATGAAATATACAACCATACTTCTATAAATCATGATTATTGCAGTATTAATCTTTCTTATCATATTCTAATTTTGTTTTCACTCTTTGTCTTTCCTTTCCTCCTCCTTATTTGACATTTATAGCTTTCATTTAACTTCAATTTTATTACAGTAAAATTTGGATTAATTTCATTGACAATGCTTGAACTTTTCTCGATACAACAGTTTTATATCTAAAAAATTTCGATCCACAAAAATACCTAAACTTTTTTAAGTCCTTTTGATTGAAATCCAATGGAAGTCTAGCCATATGTTGATGTGATGAGAACACACATAAAAATTAATTTTTAATTTCCACGCCAGCATAGTTTTAATTTATATCCCACCCCCTCCATTCTCTCTCTCTCTCTCTCTCTCTCTCTCTCTCTCTCTCTCAACACATCAATAATCCCTATAGGGTTGATCCCAAACAATTCGTTGATTACTGTCTTGGTGAAAAGCATGATGATCTCAACAAGCTCAAGCAATACTTTCACAGCTTCAGCTACATCCCCAACATCCAATCCATAAAATTCACAGCCTCCTTTGATGACATGCTTGAGGCTGTCATTAAAGTCTACTAAAAGAACTTTCTCTATCATTAAATAGTAGATTTGGAGCTAAATGAAAAATATAGTCCAAGAAATAAAAAGGAGCTAAATATAGGACAAAATCAATCATCTTCGTTTTCATAATCATGAAATCCCCATTTTCTCTCTCTAACTTACTCTCTCTAACAAACAATGGATAACCGCTATTGAAGACCCATCACATTCCTTAGTCCGACGACCCCCTCACTATAAGATGAAACCATACTAAGTCAACTTGCATATCCACCATCTTCAACCTCAACACAACACCTTCACACTGACCTCACCCTCCACATGCCGACCATTGCGTGAGCTCTAACATACACAATTGCACAACAACACCAACTAAAGTCGCATCATTCAACTCCATCGGTGAATTCCAGCCACCATCACCAACATGATGAGACTTATCACCCAACACAACCAATCACCATCATTCACAAAATAAACCACTCAATATCGTTACCGTAACCCTAACACAAACCAAAGTCGTGCTGTCAAATTGAGGAAGGAGATGGGCAAACTTAGTTTGTTTTTATGGTTGAAATGATTGCCATGTGGTGAAGGGATTAGTGGAGTTTTGGTTTTTTTTTTTTTTTAACTTTTCTATGTGGTTATTTGATTTTAGTTTCTCTTGTTTTGTTTTGTTTTTTTTTTGTTTGTTTTTTTTTTTTGAAGAAGAAGGAAAGAGAGAGAAAGGGGAGAGAGGAAGAGAGAGAAACATAAGAAGGAAAGAAAAAACAAGGAAAAAATCCACATAATAAGTAGAAAATATTTATTTGATATAAATTCTTTGCCATGTCAGCATATGGCTAGACTTTTGATTGGATGGGAAGATTTAAAAAGTTTAGGAAATTTTGTAGGCTGAATTTTTTTTTAAAGTACAAAACTATTATATCAAAAATTCAGGTACTCTTAACGAAATTAATCTAGTAAAATTTACAAGAGAACTTTTTTATTTTATTTTATTTATTAATTAATAATATAAGATAAATTGAAAAGTTTAATTCTCTTTCATCTCATAACTTTTTAAAAAAAATATAGTAGGAAAAAAATTAATTTCAATTATACTTTCCATTTTTTCTGTGCATATTATATTATGAAAGAGTTATTATACAAAAAACAAAAACTTACTTTCCTTATTTCTTATAATATTCATTAGGTAATTCAAGTTTTTTATAATTGTTGGAAGCAAAACTATAGTTTTTCAAAACCATTTAATATAAGTTGTAGAAACTTTCGTTTCTAAGTTTCAATTTTATCAAGAGTAAATTGTGTACTTGTAATTTAAAAAATAAATAAGAGAAATAGCTTTTTTTTCTCTTTCTTTCTTTTTTTTTTTTTTCGTGCGGCACTTAAAATATCATTGATAAAAAATTAAAAATATATCTAGAAGTATCAACATAGGTTCATTCTAATCAACAATTAATTATTGAACTAACGTGTACTGTAGACAAAAATATCCGGGGGTGACTATGTCTTTTGTCCTTGAATGATTGCAATTGTTTTCATTAGGCAATATCAAATTATTATTATACCAAAAATTTTGTTGTCCTATGGAATCATCTTTCGATTCTCAAATGAAAATTACCAAGTTCAAATCTTTCCTTTTCTACAATAATACCAAAAGAAAAATTAATTTTTTACTAACAGATAATCATTATTGATAAAATATATAGCCAAAAAAATTGTTTTTATGTTTTACTAACATGTAATTATTACTGATAAAATATATTGCCAAAGTTGCTGTGACTTAGTGCCATGCCCCCCTCCCAAAGGGTAATATGTATAAGAAAAGAGGGCGGGGGGGAGAACTGTCCTATGGTATTGAACTTTTACTTTTTTAATATTACTACCTTCCCTATAATTGTATTTTTTTGACTAATTATTGTTTACCATGTCATTTTTATAAAGATGGTGGAGAATGATAAATTTGACAAGTAAAAATTAGATTTGGTCTTCAAATTCCATATACAAAATAAAAAAAAAAAAAAAAACTTCAAGTTCTATTTTTGGCAATAAAGGAGAATACCAATATTATCCTAAAGGTAAAATTCTAATACTAAACTTTCTCTATTTTAGTTGACAAAAATAGGAATTCTTTATAAACCAAACCCAAAATAATTTTATAAGAAAAAAAATTAATTATTTTATTTCATTCTATAAAGTCGATTCCACACAATTATATTTAACAGTCTCTTTAAATTTTACTAATATTATGATATTCTCACATCCAAAGGTGAAGGCTGTAGCCAGGAAATCCGAATTTCAAGGTTCCAAAAGGGTCCAGGATTATAACCGATGTTGCATTGATTCCGTGTGACCTCTTCTTGTACCTACATATTAAAGGTACTTTTATCATCTTACAATTTCGTTATTTCCACTATGTTCGGAATGTGAGGGAAAAATTAAAAGACATAGGGAATAAAATAAAACATCAATTGATTCCTTCAAGGTAATTTATGTCTATGGAATCCTCTCTTCTCTCTCATTTAAATAACTAAACATGACTTAGTACTTGTTGTAGGTATTTCTCACTGATCGTATAACAAGAAAAAAATTCCACACTTAGTTTAAAGCTACAGTTGTTATAAGATAATTATATCTATCGATACTTATAGTATAGAAATTAAGCATAAATGTTATTCCCTGTAGGGAATAGAGATTACTAATACCTACTATTCTCTTATCATTTAATTGACAAAATTGAATGGGTTAAGATATCAATATTCACAATTACAAGGCAAGAGTCACAAGTCAAGTTTCCAAAGGATTAACCAAATTGCAAAGCATTTAGATTTTGAATCCTTATCAAATCATATATGTAATGCCAAAGATAATTCTTCAATTCTCATTTTAGGTTTAACTCTAATCCTCATCATTTATGTTGTCTTATTATGAGGATTACATGCAACTATATTTGATTGTGTGGATTTATTCACACAAACAATATTTCAATTAATTTGCATGAAATCTAATCAAGAATCACTATTCCAAACTATCAATTCAAGATAAACAATAAACCTCATTGAATTCAAGATTGAAAATAATAAATAAAATTCACATGGTTAACCTAGGATTCATTAAAATCTAAATTAAGAAGCTACTTCTCCATAGGAGAAGTAATATTAACATAAGGAGTAGAAGATAAAGAATAAACATTAACTCTCAATTTTCACAATTCGGTTGAAGCACGCAATCTTTTCTTGCAAACTAAAATATGTAAGCAATAGTGTAAAATTTGTTGTCCAGCTACCAAGGGGTTCTTCTCCCAAAATGGGAAGATTGAATTCTGGAAGTTTAGGAAAGTGTCTCGTTCTTGTTTAGCAAGCTAAGGTTCCAAAATAGGCAAGTAGATTTTTAAAATAGGAAAGCGGAAAGGCTCCATAAATGTGGAAGTTTGAATTTTCAAATCTTTCCAAAAAATCTCAAGTTGCTTTTTTCTTCAAGTACTCATTCTTTCCAATTGTAAGTTGCTTCTTGACGAAACAGAGTGCTGAGAAGGACATGAGTTGGCATAGATATGTCAATTTCTTTCCAATTGGCCTAAAATTATTTTAGTTTTTCCTTTCCTTTGGAAAGTTAATTATAATATCTTTGCTAGATAAACTCTAAATCTAAGCTTTCCACTTCGAGTTCTTTTAGCTTATCAATGAAAGCACTATCTCTTTTCAAATCGCTACATTCATTTCCAATTCTTATGCTTCTTACTTTATCCTTATTTTCTCCTTATAATCCTAAAATAATCTAGTTTAATATTTTAAATAGAAGGGCAATTTAATAATATAGTTTTTAAGAGAGGGATACTTTTGTCCAACCAACATATCTTTTAAAAATACATTAGTTGGTAGGGAATGTTTAAAAAGACGTAGGAATTGTTAACTACCATATTTTCTCTCCCTTCTTAAATAAGTACAGGAGATTAGCAAAGTCTCTCTCTCTCTCTCAAAATCCTTACCAATCTTGAAGAAGCTCAACAATATTCTACAGTTAAGTCATCATTCCTTGTGAGTTGCTTCACTGTTTTGAACAATCAAGAATAAGGAATGACAACATATCATGATTATAATGAGGATAACCAAATCATACAATGTTAATGCGAAATTGTGAGAGAATTCCGAAAGATTTTCAAGAAGAAAGGGGTTGTTATGGAATGGACGTTTGGGAACTTGTGAGGGTGTGGAAGAAAGACAAATGGTAATATAATTCTTGTGTATTTTATATTTGATCACGACTATTAAATGTAAGATAGAATGGTATGGTTTGGGGGTTAAAAAATGTATATAGAAGTGCTTAAAATTATGTCAAGCTTGGAAACAAGAAAATTGGTGGAAATAATGTTTTTTCTATAAGTACACAACCAATATGCGGCCCATGTTCCTAGTTGTATACCTCTCTATGGTCAAAATTGTGTTTCCTAGAAGTACACAGTTAATACATGGCCACATGTATCTATTCGTATTTCTCTCTAAGCTTTTAATGATAAAGGAACACAAAAAGAACACGGCGTATACACGACCATGCATTCCTAGTTATGTTCCTTGTAGTTTGAAAAATATGCTTGGAAAAGAACACATAGAGAACACAAGGTTGTGTATCTCCCCATGTATCCCTCGTGTACACCCCCGCTTATGCCTATGTACCTCCTATAGACATTTTTATGACTTGTTTTTCACCACTTAAGAGAT